>CM038468.1:5343866-5450959 GCA_021464415.1 Lonicera japonica | reverse complement strand
TAAAATAACTTTAGGAGACGCACATTGATCTCAAAGTACGTCGCCGTAATGAAAATTTTGTTAAAAAACTTTCGAAGGAGAGAGAATAACTTTAGGGCACGACACATTGATCAAAGTGTGTCTCCTAAGTGAATTTTTCAAATTTTGTTGAAAATTTAGGGTGGAAGGGGAAAATAACTTTAGGAGACGCACATTGATCAAAGTGCGTCTCGTACTGTAAGTAATTTTTAATTTTCGATTATTATTTTTTTTTGAAATTTATGGTTTTAGGCGACGTACATTGGTCAATGTACGTCTTCTAAGTTTCCTCTTAGGAGACGTAGATTGGTCAATGTGCGTCGCGTAAGAACCACAACCTTTATGCGACCTACCTTTATAAAGTTCGTCGCATAACGTATAGGTTTAGGAGACGTATGATATTGGCACGTCGCCTAAGACGATACGTAGGAGACGGACTTAGTAGTGCGTCGCGTAAGTGTAGTTTTTGCAGACATACAATAAAGTACGTCGCCTAAGAATTATCTTAGGAGACGGACTCTATTTGTGTGTGTCTCCTAAACCTCTTCTCGGAGCGACGCACATTGGCCAAAGTACGTCTCCTAAGTTTCCTCTTAGGAGATGTACATTGGTCAATGTGCGTCGCGTAAGAACCATAACCTTTATGCGATGTAGATTTATAAGTTCGTCGCCTAACATTTAGGTTTAGGAGACGTACTCAATTGGTACGTCGCCTAAGAAGATACTTAGGAGACGGAGTTAGTTGTGCGTCGCTTAAGTTTAGTTATAGGAGACGTACAATAATGTACGTCGCTTAAGTGTAGTTATAGGAGACGTACAATAATGTACGTCGCCTAAGAATTATCTTAGGAGACGGACTCTATTTGTGTGCGTCTCCTAAACCTCTTCTTGGCATAGTGTCTTATGTGGGTGGTTGATGATATGTCCACCTCTTATGTGGGTGGTTCGAAGTATTGTTCTTGACGGTTTGTGTTCGTGTGTGGTTGGTTGGTGACGCAGAAGGAAGCTAAAGCTACTCTCTCGGCTAGGTTGGGAGACTCTCATGAGGGTGACGCGAATCAAAGCTTGCTTATTCATCTATTTGGTCAGCGAATTATGTAGTTCATAGTATAAATAGGGCGACAAAATTCTATATGTCTGACTCCATGTAATAATCTTTGATATGAATGATTAATCAAAAAACAATAAATAAAAAATATATACCGTAGAACTATTTTTAGTTATAATCTAAAGCTCCTTCTTATTGAATTAACTAAAAAATTAGTAAACTTTATTTACATATACTATTTGATCGAGAAACAAAAAAATTAAATTCCGAAGTGAATAAATGCAATGATCACACTTAAAAGCACATATTTATAACTTAAGCTGATTTTAATTGTGATCTATTTTAACTTCATTTTGTGTTTTTTGTTTGCCCTATCTCTCATATACAATTGTTGAAAATTTTCATATTCAGGCTTAATTAGCTGGTGTTAATCAGTCTAGTTACTAATCAATTTATCATATTTATGTACATACATTATTTATCCAAGGAGTTCATATAATACACTATGAATATGTGTTATATTAATAATCTGTTCATAATATTTGTTAATAGTTATTATTATTTTAGCCTTTAAGAAAATGTAGATTATGACACACTATTGGTTCAAGATTTGACATGTATACATGCACTTGGTGTTTAATTACTTTAATTTAAAAAACAAAAAAACTTACTATTTATTTCATCCATATATTTTTTTCTAGCCGATACTCAATTTAACCTTTTACTTATTTTATTTTGATGCATATCCTCTTAATTTGTTAAAACCATAAATTTATATTATTTATTATCTCTGACATTTCTCCACTATTTTTATGGTATTGTATTCCTTTCTTCAAATAAAAATTTATTATTACTTGTTGTGCTGGCAGAGTGGTTAATTATACGGCTTAAACTAAATTTCATTAATTTCCTCCAATTTCCTACTTATATGACGACAACTTCAAATTATTTGTTTTATGCACTAACATATAACTACAATTTTGAATTATTCCTTTTATGCAATAATATAAAGGCGAGTGGAAAACAAAAATTAAAACTAAATATGCCTAGAAATGATCTTGTAGTGGTTGGAAGTATAAATTTCATTTTATACATGCATCTTTTATTGTTGAATTAAAGTGCAACTTTCATTTTATGCATGTAAATGGAATGGCCATGAGGCTATACACATACTCCCCCTTCACAAATTTGAAGTTTCTGCTAAATTTTAAACTTTTTAATTAACAATACCAATTTTAATTTAATGAATTGTAAAAAATGAACCTATTGTGAAATATAGCCTACATTGATTGTGTTCAAAAGACATGGAGACTCTTACTTTTATACATATTATTGTTTATTATCATTATAGAAAAGAATTGGTTCCTCACATACAATTAATTAAAAAGACGTAGATAAAATAAAATTTTGTAACAATTTATGTTAAAGTCCGCAGACGTGGGTTATCTGGGTCGAATGGTGAAGAATGGCAAAGTCAAGATTCGAACAGACATAGGGCCTAAGTCCGCAGACGTGGGTTATCATAAAAGCTTATAAAATAACAAAATATTAGAACAAAGATGGGAGCAGGAGCACACCATGATTGATAGAGTGCGAGTGTGGAAGAAGAGCTATATTCCCACCCAAATTCAAATTTTGGTGCACGAGAAAACTCCAAATTGCGGGGCACTATTTTATTTAATTCTATACTAGACTATTGTAGGCCCTAGGTAAAATTTTATGCACAAAATAGAGAGTAAAATTAGTTTAGTACAATCGTTGAGATCTTTTACTTTTTCTATCTTGATCAAGTAAGTTTTATAAACATAATTAAAAATTACTTGCTTGATTTAAGGAGTACTGGTTGATGAATGAGGTGATTTTAAGATAGTGGATAAACTAATGCAAGGGTAATATTGAAATTCTAAGAAAATGGCATTATAATCGCATAACATCTTTGGGCTCTAATAGTAAAAGTGGATCTGATAGTTTTTATCTAAATTATGATTATTATCAGAGTAATGTATAACATAAAAAGGCATATAATAGAATTTTTCATAGTATTAAATGTAGTTATTTAGATAGATGATGTGATTATTGGTTGGAGTATTAAATGGGGGCCTGCATGTGATGGTTTAGTAATGGAGCAGTGGTGGTTTATTGAGTGGTTTGCTTTAAGGATTTGATTAGCAGCAGTGATGGGTTTTGGTTTAAGAACAGTGAGTGGGGTAGGTTACAAAGGTGAGAATGATCGGTCAAGATGGCGGTGTTTGAAATGGATGGTATGCCGATGGCTTTTAATGGTAGTTTCCCCTTGGTTTTGACATGAGGTGGTTTTAGATGAGCTTAGAATAGTGACATAGTGGAAATATACGGAATGGGTAAACTTTGGTTAAGCAAAGAATAAACACTTGGAACAAACAAGAAAACAGTTGAAATTTTATTCAATGATAATCTGCCTTAAACGGTTACAAAGATATCATCTTATAGCAGAGGAAAATTACAAGAAAGGAAATAAATTTTAAAAAATCAAAATATCTGTCAAAAATAAAAAATTACAGAGATCAATTGGATCTCGCAGTGTTGATGTCGAGAATCCCTCGAGATTTAATTGACCTTTCTAACTCAACTTATTACCAAATCAAAACCTGCGAGTAATAGTAAATTCGTGTATTTAGGAGTTTAAATGAAGGAATTTGGCCAAAAAATAGCATGTATCATTGTCAGAGGGGCTGTTTCGGGTAAAACTAGCTTGCCCCACGTGATTATAACCTTATTACTCTTTGGGCTTGGTGGGTTTGTGACGGTCCAACGTGGCTAAATAGGTTTCGGAGGCTTGTTCTATATTAGACTGCAGCTAGTTGAGGTAAAAAAAAGTGTTAGCTTAGAACAACAGTTTTGGTGGGGCAACGAGAGTAGTCCAACGGGCGACAATTTTAATCCTCTCATACTATGTTAATAGATATGAAAAGAAAGAATTGAGAGATCGAGAATATTCTTAATATTGAATTGATAAATAATATGAAGAAGAGAGTCTATTTATAAGGTTGCACATGATTCAATAAAGGAACGAAATAAAGAGGAAATATTGTTAGCAACTTGATAAAGCTAAAATAGGTGTGCATATCAATCTAAAGTCAACTAAATATACTATGGCAAAAAGGATAATTGTTTTGGCAAGAGATACCCTAAAAATAAAAACATTTCATATATATGATAAGATAAAAAAGAGCAAAAAGTGCTCTCGACTGCCACCATCAATAACGAGCATGTGTGTGAGTGGGAAAATATGAATAGGCAATGTGAACGTAATTTTTCTACTTAAAATTTTTATTATTAAACAATGTCTAAATGCAACATCATCAATTTTATTTGGTTTTTATTTTTGGCTTAAGCTTTTAAATAAGAGATAATGGGTTATAGGGTCTCGCTCCGTAATGTTTTATAACTCTAGGACGAACTCATATTTAATAAAGAGAAGTAGTACTAATTTCATAATTTGATTTTTATAGTAAGGACACTTTTCATAATATTAATTTATTTTAAGAAAAATGATAAATGTTGAAGGACAATATACCCCTAATTAGTTCAAGTTAATGTTAAAAGTAACAATTCTCTCTCTCTCTCTCTCTCTCTCTCTCTCTCTCTCTCTCTCTCTATTCAGTCCCCATTTATTCTTTCTTCTTTCTCTCTCTAAAATCAAACACCTCGCTTTCCCTCTCTAAAATCGACAGACCAAGCTCAGCTCCGACCAAGCTCTAGCCAACAATCTAACCTCCTCCACCACCACCATTACCACCACTTGACTCTCTGATCGTATCGCCGAGAGGAGCACCGTTCTCATCTTCTTTTTTCTATAGGGGCAATCATAAAACAGATATAACTTTTAACTAAACCGTTGAATTTAGCTATTTTTCAGATATGTTATTCGGAAGACAAAGTTACTACATTAATGCAAAAATCAAGACGATCAGAGATCGTTTTGCTATCTAAATCGACC
This sequence comes from Lonicera japonica, assembly GCA_021464415.1. Lineage (NCBI taxonomy): Eukaryota > Viridiplantae > Streptophyta > Magnoliopsida > Dipsacales > Caprifoliaceae > Lonicera > Lonicera japonica. The sequence goes on along the minus strand of CM038468.1, from coordinate 5,445,914 downwards.
AATTTCGACAGCCTAGCGGGATTTAAAAAAAAACTGATCATAACTCTTTTTTTTACGAGCCCTACGTCGATCCATATATATATACATATATAAATCGAGTGAATGTTGATCTCATCAATTTTGTTATTCTATGTTTTGTAAGGGATATTTGGACTTTGCACCCCACATTTTGACACATAATTTGAGTTTGCACCCCATGTTTTAAATCCTTTGAGATTGCACCCTGCTGTTAGCTATTTTTGTTAAGTTCCGTTAATAATGGCAAAAATGCCCTTTTCTTCATCTTCTTTTTCATTCTTCTTCTTCGTCATCAATCTTCTTCCATCTTCCCTTTAATCACTAGAGGTGGCAGCTTTGTTGGAAAACCAAGCATTATGGTGAATGGATGGATAGCAAGAGAGACGAATTGTTCAGAACAAGAATTCAAAAGAAGAAGAAGAAGAAGAAGAATTTAGCAGCAGCAGGAGAAAAATAATTCAAAAAAAGAATTCAAAAGAAAAATTCAGTAGAAGAAGAAGAATTCAGAAGAATGTGATGATGATGATGATGATGATGATTGAAGAAGAAGAATAAGAATAAGAAGGAGAAGAAGAAGAAGAAGAAGAAGAAGAAGAAGAATATTGAAGCAGAAGAAGAAGGTGATTGAAGAATAAGAAATGATGATGATGATTGAAGAAGAAGAGAAGAAGAAAATTGAAGAAGAAGAAGAAGAAGAAGAAATGATGATGATGATTGAAGGGCCTAAACAATTAACACCTTCTAAACAATTGTTATTCTATACCAAATATACACTTATAAGACCATGAAAATGACAGGTAAATGTATTTAAAAATTAAAATTGACAATATCTGTCTTATTCCAGAACCAAAAGTTAGAAAATTAAGGAAATAAAAATAAACAAGTAGTAGTAAGTAAGCTTAAATTAGTTAACAACTAAATAAATAAAAAATATATATTATATATGTAGAATTATTCTATTTATAATATAAAACTTATTGTTATTAGAAAACTTAGAAATAAGAAAACTTTATTTACATATAATATTTGATCGAGAAACAAAAAATTCGAACTGAAAAAGACTTGAAGCACATATTTATTATTTATGCTGATTTTAATTTTGATCATTTTAAGTTCATTTTTCATTTTGAAGCAAGTGTGTTTTTTGGTTTGCCCTATCCCTCATATACAATTGACGATTTTTCCTATTTAGGTTTACCTGGTGTTAATGAGTCTACTAATCAATTTATCATATTTATTCACATACGCCATTTATGATAACTCTTATGAATGTGACTATTATATAAATTGAATTATATCGTTAGCCGATTCAAATTTTCTAATTTAACCAAAACTCATTGATTATGAATTGAATAGCTTATTTAGCAATATTTAGTGTTTAATTACTTTAATTGAGAAAACGAATGAAGCATTCTTCTTTATTGTGTTTCCATCTTCTCTTTCTTAAAATGATAAATTTCTCCTTCTGATTTAAAGGGAATTTTGAGAATTAACTTGTTGTTGCTTAATTCCGCACTTAAATACAATAAAACCCTACTTTTATATAAAATAATTAAATTAGTATAGCGAATAAGTAGGAGTCAATCCAAATCCAAGTTAATACCTTAAAAGTAGGAGAGTTTGTCGAAATCCAATATTTTAGGAACTAAATTAAAACAGTTTTTAAAATTTGATTTTTTTTAAATTAATTTAACTAAGAAACTAAAAATTAAGCTAAACTAATTAAATTAAATCAAGCAAGCAAGCAAGTAATCAATAATAGGAAATCCTAAGGAAAAAGAATCCACCACCATGTATATAAACAAAAAAGTATCTAATTATATTTTTAACATTCATTCCTACTATATAAACAAATTTGAATTCACCATCATTCTTTCTTTAAAACTAATGTAAATAAAAATAGGCATAGCCTGTATCCTCCAAATTGGTGATCACAAGAGATCCTTCCTTCATTTTTAAAAACAATTAAAGTACTATAAAGAAAACACACGTTATAGTAATGATAATTTCAAAATCTATTTTAATCCAGGACGAATAATTAAAAATCAATTAGAATTAAATTAAGCCCATTACATTCATGGTGGTTTCATCCCTCTCCTTTGGGAGAGAATTTAACCAAGCATATTAAATAAAGAACACATTAAAATAAAATAATAATTCACCATTAAAATCAAAATTAAAGTACTTAAATACAAATTATAAAAAAAATTAGAAAGCTAGAAAGTAGTCCTGTATATGATGCTCGAATTGGCGTGTACCACACGACTTTACGCTGTCCACTTCTTCTCCTTTAATACTTCGGCCGCACGGCAACTAGTATATGGAGGATTTTTTTCTCTCTCTAGAACTCTCTAATAATATCTATATATCTCTATCTATTTTCCCTATCTATTTTCTATATATATTTTTCTATCTTTTTCTTCTATCCTTTTAGGTGTATAGAATGTGTCTATATATAAGAATGAGAGTTAGAAATTTACAAAGTTTAGGAAACTAGAATTGTAGACAAAATAACAACTTTGAGTTTAATTAGGATTCTAATTAAGAGAGAAAAGAATGAGTTGTAGTCGAATTAGGAGAGAATATTGAATTGAAATATTCTTTCTTCTTTATCTTCGTTTTTGATCTTTAATAGACTTCTTCTACCTTTTTAGACTTTTTATTATAATTTTAATTATATTCTAACAAAATATTATTTGCGGGTTAAAATAACAATTTTGGACACTTATCACCTTCTCTATTTTAGCAGTACAGATTTTTGCTACGATAACCATATTACCTGTTTTTGCTAGCAAAAGCTTAAACTAAAACCCATTAATTTCATCCAATTTCAACTATTTGTTTTACACAATAATATATCTGTACTATATTATAAAGCCAAGCCTTATTTCAACTACCTTTTGAAGCTGTGTCAAATTTTGTTATATTCCAAAAATACCCTCAATTACATTAATACTATATGGTTTACATTTGAGTTACTCAAATGGTGATTTTGTTTCTATCCACAAAATGTTGCAGTTAATCCGCACTGTTAAGTTAATCCGCGTTGCTTCTTGAGTTAATCCACGAGCGTGGATAAATTGACAAAAAAATATTATCAATTTAATTTTATAAATATTATTTTTAATAATAATTTAATACTAAAATATCCACTAAATTAATAAGTACAACCACTTTAAAAATTTTAATTTTAATATTAAACAATAAATAAATCTTAATTAACTTGGATTTGAGTCTAGCTAGGACTCGGATTATTATCAATATTACTCTCGTCTTTCTTCTCTTTTACATCTTTGGTATTTGGATCTCGAGAAATCGATGTGCAAAACACTCTTCGCCATCTCAAAACCATTCTCATAAACCTTTCTAACACCAAATTTCATTTCACTTGCTCTTTCTCTCTCTAAATTATATTTTATTAAACTTTTTTTGTTGTTGCAACAAAAATGAATTCGATGGAGAAAGGAGATCGGCAGGGCTTTAATGGAACTCAATTTTGTACTTCAAAATAACAAGGAGAGAGAGACAGTGGCTTACATAGACATGATAACACGACAAACAAATCATCCCTATCACTATGTCCATTTCTACATTATATATCTTCTATATTAATGCTTTATTCTTCTTCTATAGTTTTCTCTCTCTATAATCGAGTTATAAAGAAAACAAATATATATGTTGGGGATTTAGGTCACTGGCAATTAGTGATAGAAGTATATATTATGTTTAATATTTGCAGAAAGAAGGATAGGGAGAGGTTCGAGAGGAAGACAAAGAGGAGAAACCGAGGATATATTTGGGGGTATTGGTAGAAAGAGAAACGAAAAAAGTATTTGGATGAATTTTAATTAAAATAGAATCTAAATTTATATAATTATAAATTAATTTTAATTGGTGGATATATTTATTAATTTTAAAAAGAGTAATATTGTAAAATTTTATACAATTTTTTCATAATTTAAAGGTGGATTAACTGCAAAAAACGGTGGATAAAAATAAAATCACCCTTACTCAAAGGGGTAAAATAATACATGTGAGTTACTCAAAAGGTTAAAATAGTACATGCCAATTTTCTCACTCCCAAATTCCTAGCCACGTTTTCTCTCTCTCTCTCTCTCTCTCTCCCTTTAATAACTCAATTAATTTGTTTTGTTTTTATTTTTTCATTTTGACTTAATTGAATGGGGGTAAAATATTGCCATCTTCAAATCTCATTCTCACATATCAATTTTATTTTAATTTTTTCTCCTATATAGTTGATTATTTTATCTTTGCAAAATTCAAAATATATTTTTTTATCTAATCAAAATATTTTTATTTTTTTTAAAATGTTAATGGTTGTGTAGGATATTAATTTACATATATATATATAGATATAGAGAGAGAGAGAGAGTGTGTGTGTGTTTATTTACATTTGTGTAAATAGTGGATAAAGAGATAAAGAGAGATTGTATATCTATTTAAATTTCCGTAAAAGATGTAAATAAAGAGAGAGAGAGAGAGAGAGAGAGAGAGAGAGAGAGGAGATAACTTCCTCCTCAAAGTAAGGAATTTAACCCACTTATTATTCAACTTAATCTTATTAATTAAAAAAGTCAAAAATAAAAGATCAACTCTTACTTAAATATTACTAGATAAACAAAATAAAAATCCTACCTTAATCTAAAAGAATCATGGAAAAACAATAATATTGATTATCTATACTACATTAAAAAAAAAAAAAAAGAAGTGGAATTTAACATTTCTCACACCAATTTAGAAGGTTTTCAATTAATTCAAATCGTCTCATGATCAAAGTAAAGATATATAAGAACGGTTTGAATTTAAAATTTTATTTATATCTTCCATTTTTAGTTTAATTTATTTTTCTCAATATTTGGTTTAATCTTATGACATTATTTCTTCGAATTTAAAAAGTTATTCAACCTTATCACTATTTCAATTAAAAATAACTGTTCCATTGTCTCACTAATTCATTCTTCCTCTTGCTTGACTTATTTGTGATAGTTTTAAATGCTTGGATTTACATTTCGTGAAGAAATAGAAATTAAGAAAATTCCAAGAAAAAATACATCAATAAGTTCAAAATCTATTACCTATAGGTTTAGTTAAACCTATAATTTACAAATTTTGGTTTAAGAAATTAATAAACATGTTAATAATTAACATGTAGTTCAGTTTGTAACTTCTTTAGATCTTTTCCTAATTCTTTTAGTTTTGTCAAATATTTATGAATTTTTTTTCCTTTCATAGTCTTCTATTTTGTCAATAACTACTAATAATAAATTATTTGATTTTGCAAAGAGTATGAATTCTTCTAATAAATTTTTACAAACCATTTGTCCAGATAAAACCCTTTCATCTAATAACTACTAATAATAAATTTTTACAAATTTTATAAAAGAAGATAATTTCGAAGAAATGCAATTATACAAATGAAAGTACAAGACGATGCTTACAATCAATTGTGTGAAGAATATAAGAAACTGAAGAAGAAAATATAAGAAAATGATGTTGAATTGGCAATTGATGGCAATCTTTAGATATAATATATATATATATATATATATAATGTTACAACTTAGCAATTAGTATCATTTCAAAGATTTGTTATTTGTTCTTTAAAATAATATTGCGTTTTTAATCTCAGCGTTACATTTTATTATAAAAGACATAAATATTTTTTCACACGCAATGAGTTTATCATTTATTGATGTATACAAATGATACATACTTTATGTCTTATAGTATTTTCAATTTAACTCTTAAAATACATCGCACACGCATAGTGTGTGCATCTGGTCTAGTAACTACAATTTTGAATTATTCCGCAATAATATAAATGAGAATGGATAACAAAAATGAAAACTAATTATGCCTAGAAATGATCTTGTAGTGGTTGGAAGTGCAACTTTCATTTGTAACAAATTTAAAGTCTCTCCTAAAATATAAAAAATTGGTGAAATATAGCATACATTAATTATGAATTTTTTTTTTAAAAAAAAGAAGACGACTCTTACTTTGATACAGATTATGGTTTATTATCATTATATAAATAGAATTGGTTTCTCAAATACAACTAATTAATTAAAATCAAATAAAATTTTGTAACACTCTACGTTGTTTGCGTAGAATTAATTTAACTTTCTTAGTACTAGATTTTAGTTGAAATACATAATTGTTTGGGTTTGGACGTAGGTCCAGAGTATATGTTTAATTATATGTAAATATTAGAGTTACAAATTAAGTTGAAGCAAAATAAATAAAAAGAAAAAGAAAGACATTGAAATTTAGGTAATTAAATCTGTAATATTCTTTAAATATGAGAAGCGTAAAACATATTTAATAATTTTAATTTAATAACATAATAATAAATATAAGTGAGTTAGCCTAGTGAAAAAGCTCTTCTTCATTTAGGGCACTTAGTGGGAGCAGTTTGTTAGTTATTTATAGTAAAAGGAGAGTAGTTAAACTTTTCTTTTTTAAAAAACAATATATTTTGAAAAGTTTTATTTTGAGGAATTTACAAGATTGAATATGGCAATATTTTATTAGTAAAGGAATACAATTAAGGTAAATATGCCTAAAAATCATTTCTATAATATAAGAGTAATCTATTGCACTTTCCTTAATGCAACGGATGTCAGTTATCTTTCCGGTGAATTTGAATTTGAAATCATATAACTTAGAGAATGTTTTTTTTTTTAAAATAGAGAATAGTAGTGATGTGTAGCAATAAGAATTAGTTTTCTCCAGTCTCTCAATTTTATAATTATAATTTTAAAGTACTTGCAATATCCCGAGGTAGAAATTTTATATTTTTCACAAAATTCCATGTTTGAACAAAAATTGATTTTTGTAATAAATATATATAGACATTTTCACAATAAAATTACCTCCCTGCAAGCTTCATTTTGTTCATGCAGGATGAATGACCTATTACAAACCTCATTTTTTTAGTAGTAATTCATATCATGTTCATTACCTGAAGAAAAATAAAAGTAGAAATAATTAACCCGAAGAAAATTGCAACACAATCTTCACAACGGATTAGACTTTAATGTTTCAAATTCAATCAAGCCATAATCAGCGATAGCACCTTCTATTTAATTTAGTTTAATTTGTGTCTGCTTGCACCTTTTTCTAACTAATTTTAGTTGTTTTTAGACGAGATGATAGTAAATTTTGTTAACTAGTGTCATAACTTTATTCTGCTAGACAAATTCTCTTATAACTACTAACCTAGTGTTATTTCCTATGTATGTACTCGCTCATTCTTTTACCTCCCTTTCCCGCATCAGGATCCTGTCAAGTAGAATCAACTTGGGTTCATCAACAATCGATCCACAAGAATAGGGTGCGAAATTACATACATATATATATATATATATATCCCTCTAACTTATATTAGATTTTTTTCCCATGTACTCTGTGCTCTCTCCCGTAAAGGGTTCGCCCCTTCTATATATGCTTACGTTTCGTCTCAGCATATAGCAAATCTGAAAAGTTTATACGTGTAAATAAATTCCATGAAACTCAATTCTTTTTCATGTGAACCAATCAAATGCAACCTTAGTTCCTTCCTATTCATAAAATCGAATTTGCAGTGGCAAAAGGAAAACATGTGACATGTCTTAAGGCTAGCTAGTTTATAGAAGCCCCACCTCCCCCATACCCATAGGAGTAGGCTAGTTTCATCATTTGTATACAGAAGGTATGTTATAATACATGTGACATGGCTTAAGGCTTAAGTAATGAACAAACTAATATTAGTGATCATACATAACCTTTTCTTAGAAGGCCTTTTAGGTTATCTAAGGTAGGCCCTGTCTTAAAATTTTTAAGGCCCAAATGTGAATTTAAACGGGCCCTGTTATGCATACTTGATATCTAAGGTGGGTGAACATAACGACCAATGTGGATAAACTTAATAAAGCTCGGTAACATGGATATTAACTGACAAAACACGTAGATATGTTTAAAATCACCCTTTTAAGAGCTCTCCAATCCAATTATCAGTTACATAAAAATAGGTGATATTATTGGTAAAATAATTATAGTTATTATTAGAGCAATATACAACATAAGAATGCAGCTTATAGTATAACTTTACAAAATAATAGTATGCCCCAACAAAATGATAATTGATTTGGCAATAAGGGTACCCTTAAAATAGATAACATTATCACATGTGATGAGATAAAGTACAAAGAAAAAAAAAATGTTGACCGATGCCACCATCAATAATCACCCTAAAGATGACGTGAATGGAAAAAATATGAATAGACATAGTGAGATAACCCAGTCCTCGACCTTTGAGCCTCCATCAATTAGACATGCACATCAATTTTTGTGTACCTGCTTTTATTTCTTTTAAATTTTTTTTATAAAAGTTTTTAATATTTTAATTTTAATTTTGTAATTTACTCTTTTTTTTATATAAAATTTATGTTATTAAAAAGTATGAACCAAGTGTTACCAAATAAGATGCAGATATATATAACTTAATTTTTTTTAAAGTTTTATAAATGTATTAATAGAAAATTTTATTAGAGATTCTACATGTTCTTGAACGTTATCTTTTTGATCTTTTTGTCCACATACTAAAGAATTAGAGTATGCATGTCAAGGAATTGGATCCACTCTGTTGAGTATTAGAATACATTATATATTTGTAGATTTTTATAAAAATTTTAATTCTTTATTCAATTAACTATAGTAAGATTATTATTTTCTCAAATATTTTTTCTTTAAATTCAATTTTAATTATTTTATTTTTAACACAATAATCTTAATTAACATAAATGTTTATTTTCTTCCAATCTCTTATATAATTTTATATATAAATTTTTCAGATGTTTAAATATAAACAAGAATGAAATAATAATCAAAGTAAATATGCATTGAAATCATTTTATAGTGTTTAGAAGTAAAAACTTTGTACATGTTTTAGTCATTAAAAGTGTATGGTCTATTTTGTGCATGCAAATTGAATCACAAATTTTAATTTAATCAATGGGTAAAAATAACTATTATGAGATATAACTGATTATGTTAAAAAAAAATTGACTCTTATTTTAAAACCATGACAATATCTTTCTTATCTTATATCCAAAAGTTATGATAAAGAAATACAAATAAACAAGAAGTAGTAAGATTAAATTAGTTAACAACTAAATAAATAAATGATTATATACAGTAGAATTATTTTTAGTTATAATCTAAAGTTTGTTCGTATTAAATTAAACTAAAAAATAAGTAAACTTTATTTACATATACTATTTGATCGACAAACAAAAAATCGCAAGTAACTAAATGCAATGATCAGACTTAAAGCACATATTTATAACTTCATTGTGATAAATTTTAAGTTCATTTTTATATTTTGAAAGCAAGTGTGTCTTTGGTTTGCCCTATCCCTCATGTATAACTGTTGAAGATTTTCCTATTCAGGTTTACCTGTTGGTGTTAATCAGTCTTATGAATGTGACTTAAAAAAAAATAGATTATTTGGTAATACTAATAATTTGTTTGGTAATATTTTAATAGTTATCAGTTATCCTGATGTAGAACGGGAGCAAGCGGGAAGGACGAAGAACACCATCTTCAACCTTGGCTTCTTGATTTCACAAGAACGAAACGAAAATTCATAAAATTTTCCGAGAACAAAGAGTTTTCTCCCATAATTTTTATTAATTCATAATTAGTTGGTTCCAATTGACGTAGCGGAATGTTATGAATGGGATATAAACTCACAATATAGAGAAAACACTCAAAATTTTATTAAAAGATGGTCTTCATCTCCATTGCATCATATCCTTTAAGAAAATGTATATTATTACATGGTATTGCTCCAAGATTTCACATGTATACAAGCACCTATTGTTTAATTACTTTAATTTATAAAATAAACGAACTTACTATTTATTTCATGCATGAATTTTTTTAGTTATGTGAAAATCTTATCTAATTATTCTACCCATACGCTGTTGCGAGATACGTACAAGACACGTTTATATTGGAAGCTGATATATCTTCTTACTTATTTTGTTTTGATACGTATCCTCTTTCTTTAAAACCATAAATTTCTATTCTTAATTTATTATCTCTGACATTTCTCCTCTATTCTTATGGTATTAACTCTTTTTGCTCTAGTAAACATAAATTTTTATGACTTATTTTGTTTCTCTAAACAAAAATTTACTTAAACTAAATCCCATTAATTTTCTCCAATTTTTTAATTATATAATAACAACTTCAAACTATTTCTTTTATGATAACATATAACTACAATTTTGAATTATTCCTTTTATGCAATAATATAAACGAGAATCGAAAACAAAAATTAAAACTAAATATGCTTAAAAATGAGGTGGTTGGAAGTACAAATTTCATTTTATACATGCATGCTTCTTTTGTTGTTGAATTAAAGTGCAACTTTTATTTTATGCGTGTAAATGGAATGGCCTATGAGGCTATACACATACACCCTCTTCACAAATTTGAAGTTTCTCCTAAATTTTAAACTTTTTAACAATACCAATTTTAATTTAATCAATTGTAAAAAATGAATTTATTGTGAAATATAGCCTACATTGATTATGTTTAAAAAACATACGAGACTCTTACTTTTATACATATTATTGTTTATTATCATTATACAAAAAGAATTGGTTTCTCATATACAATTAATTAAAAGGATATAGATAAAATAAAATTTCGTAATTAAGAATTTATGTTAAGATTCAGATCTGAGTTTGGTTGCTTTAAATAATCTAGGTCGGACGGCGGAGAAGTCAAGATTGGGACAAAGAGAGGATCAAAGTCCACAGACGTGAGTTATCATAAAAGCTTATAAAAACTCTAATTGGCTACTATTTTATTTTGTACTAGAAAATTTTAGGCCCTAGGAAAAATTTTGATGTAGCCTGTGTAGAAAATAGGTAGTAAAATTAGTTTAGTAAAATAGTTGAGAACTTTTTACTTCTTCTATCTTGATTGAGTAAGTTTTATAAAGTAGTAAAAAGTATATTGCTTGATTTAAGGACTGGTTGATGAATGAGGTGATTTAAAGATAGTGGATAAATTAATGCAAGGGTAATTTTGAAATTCTAAGAAAATGGTGCTATAATTGTAATCACCCAAAATATCTCACATCGGTAGTATAATGGGTAGATACTTGTTCATAAGTACCTACTTGGCTCCTAACTAGTAAGAGGCCTTTTGGGGTGTCTTGGTGACTCCTGCCAAAAACAAAACCGCTCGCTAAGCTTGGGACCAGACATGTGATCATTTAGATAGATGATGTGACTATGGGTTGGAGTATTAAATGGTAATGGAGCAGTGGTGGTAGAGGTGGCCCAAGACTACATGGGTTCCTAGGCAAAATGTGTTGAAGTAGAAGTTTTTATTTTAAAAGAAATTCAATGAATTAATACTGTGTAATAGGTGACTTTTTAGTTTAATAATCTATTTCAAAAACTATATAAGATATATAAAACGAAGTTTACATCTACATAACTAACTAAGATATATTTGATAAAAAAAATTAATTAATAATAAATGGTATATGCCAAATACTTAGCATGTAAATGCGGCCCCTAACTATCACGAGGGCCTAGGCAACTGCCTAGATTACCTATATAGTTGGGCCGGCTCTGAGAGTGGTTGGTTTAAGGATTTGAGTAGCAGTAATGATAGGATTTTGGTTTTAGAAGAATGGTAAATAAGGTAGGTTGCAAAGGTGAAGATTATCGTTCAAGATGGTGGTGCTTGAAATGGCTAGTATGCCGACGGGCTTTTTAATGTAATACGTGGATGTTTCAGATGAGTTTGGGATGGTGACGTAGCGGAAAGATATAGAATGGGTAAACTTTGGCTAAGTAAGGAATAAATACTCAATGTAAAGAATAAAACACTAAAAAATTTATTTAATGATAATCTGCCTTAAACAATTACGAAGAAATCCTCTTATATGAAAGGAAAATTACAAGAAATGAATAAATTTAAAAAATTCAAAACAACTGTCAAAAATTTAAAATCGCAGAGATCATGGGACTCTTAAAAAATAAAAAATTCAAAACAACTGTCAAGAATTGTGCCGGATTTCACAGGAGTCAAATTTTACCTTTCGAACTCAACTTATTTCCAAATCAAAACCTGCCAAAAATAGCCTGAACCAAAGAATTTGGTCAAAAAACAGCTTGTACCACCACTAGAGGGCCATTTCGGGTGAAACTAACCCGGCCCCATGTGATTATGAGATTGTTACTTTTTGGGCCTAGTGGGCTTGTAACTATCCAATATTGTGGCCAAACAGACTTCGGTTGCTTTTTCTACATCAAATGGCGGCTAGCTGAGGTAAAAACAAATTGTGAGCTTATAATGGTGGTTTTGGTGAGGGAGTGAGAGTACTCCAGTTGTTGACAATTTTAATCCTCTAATACTATGTTAATAGATATAAAAAGAAAAAATTGAGAGAAGATTCTTAATATTGAATTGATGAAAATAATACAAAGAAGAGAACCCTATTTATATGGTTGTACATGATTCAATAAAGGAAGGAAATAATTAAAGAGAATATATTCTAACGGATTTGATGAAGCTAAAATAGGTTGCAATATCAATTAAAAATCAACCAAATATAGAATGCCAAATATACTAGTTATTATAATATATACTAAAGATACCCTAAAAATAACATATTTTATATGATGAGATCAAAAACTATAAAATGTCTTCTCGACTACAACCATCATATGTGAACGTCATTTTCTACTTAAAGGGTTTATTATTAAACAACGTCTAAATGCAACATTATCTTTGTTGTCTACTTATTTTTTTCCTAAGCTTCCAAATAATTAATCTTTTATAAATTTTCTTATAAAATTTATATATATAAATAAAAATTATCAAAGAAGTTCTACCAAACAATATATATATATATATATTATGGATATTTAAATAAAAAATGTCTTAGAGAATGTCAAAAAAAATTTTGCCATATAAATAAAAGGACATTTTATCAATCAATACAGTATTTTACATTAAAGATACTTTAAGAACTAATGCTACATTTTTTGGGCGTTATTTTTTAAGCTAATTTTGGGCAAGTACATGATCAATGAATTGGCCTTGCTTTGAGTATTCGTATACAAATTTATAAATTTTTATTTAGTAAAATATTATAGAATTATAAATTCTAAGAACATTGTTTCTTCAAATTTAACTTTTTTTATTTTGTTTTATACACTCATCTTACTTAAACTAAACATTGAATTTCTTCCAATTTCTTATATAAATCTATACGAGCATATTGTGCACATCATCTTACAGAAGTGATAAGTACAAACTTTGTGCGTCTGGTAGGGGTTAAAAGTGTAATTCATCATTTTCTAAGTAAGATTTTATTTTTTTTATGCACGCCAATGTACGCACGCCAAGAAATTTGTAAGGTTATCTTAGTTGAACTAAATATTTAGTTTCTTCCAATTTCTTATATAATTTTATATATAAAATTTTCAGGTATAATTTGTGAGTGAAAATAAACAAGAATGAAACAATAATCAAAGTAAATATCCATCCAAATCATTTTATAGCGGTTAGAAGTACAAACTTTATGCATCTTGTAGTCATTAAAAGTGTAAGTTCTATTTTGAGCATGCAAATTGAATGGCATATTATATATAATAGTATAACACCGAGCACAAATGTTTTCCTCCTTAAATTACAATATATACGTCACTTTAGTTTTAACCAACCGAATATGAATTTTAATTTAATCAATGGATAAAAACGACTATTATGAGATATGGTTTACTGATTGCATTATAAAAATTGACTTTTATTTTAAAATATAATAAAAACAAATGTAGCACTGAACTAATTACTTTATGGGACATTTCCTTTTTGAAATCCATCCCGTATTCCCCTTTAGTATCCAAAGTTTACATTAATTCCACTTTGACACACATTTGAATGGTTTCCATCCGTTCAAATAGTGAAACCATTAATATCCTTTAAAACCATGAAAATGATAGGTAAATGTATTTAAATTTAAAACTAACATTATCTTTTTTATTTTATATTGAAAAATTATGATAAGGAAATACAAATAAACGAGAAGTAGTAAGTAAGATTAAATTAGTTAACAACTAAATAAATAAAAAAATTATATACCCTAGAACTATTTTTAGTTATAATCTAAAGCTCATTCTTATTGAATTAACTAAAAAATTAGTAAACTTTATTTACATATACTATTTGATTGAAAAACAAAAAAATAAATAAAAATCCCAAGTGAATAAATGCAATGATCACACTTAAAAGCACATATTTATAACTTAAGCTGATTTTAATTGTGATCTATTTTAACTTCATTTTGTGGTTTTTGCTTGCCCCATCTCTCGTATACAATTGTTGAAAATTTTCATATTCAGGTTTAGCTGGTGTTGGTCTACTTACTAATCAATTTATGATATTTAAGTACATACATTATTTATCTAAGGAGTTCATATAATACACTAAGTCTTAAGAATGTGCTTACCTGTTTTAAGAAAGAAAAAAAATTAGTCTGTTTATAATATTTGTTAATAGTTATTATCATTTTAGCCTTTAAGAAAATGTAGATTATGACATGCTATTGGTCAAAGATTTGACATGTATACATGCACTTAGTGTTTAATTACTTTAATTTAAAAAATAAACAAACTTACTATTTATTTCATCCATGTATTTGTTTCAAGCCGAGTTAGAATCAATTTATCTTTTTACTTATTTTGTTTTGATGCATATCCTCTTTGTTAAAACCATAAATTTCTGTTCTTTATTATCTCTGACATTTTTCCTCTACTTTTATGGTATTGTTTTCTTTTGTTCTATTAAATATATATTTTTATGGTATTAACTTCTTTTGTTCCTGTAAATAAAACGTTACTATTACTTGCTTTGCTAGAAGAGTGGTTAATTATACGGCTTAAACTAAATTTCATTAATTTCCTCCAATTCCTTACTTATATAAGGACAACTTCAAATTATTTGTTTTATGCACGAATATAAACGAGAATGGAAAACAAAAATTAAAACTAAATATGCCTAGAAATGATCTTGTAGTGGTTGGAAGTATAAATTTCATTTCATACGTGCATGCATCTTTTGTTGTTGAATTAAAGTGCAACTTTCATTTTATGCATGTAAATGGAATGGCATATGAGGCTATACACGTACTCCCCCTTCACAAATTTGATGTTTCTCCTAAATTTTAAACTTTTTAACAATACCAATTTTAATTTAATGAATTGTAAAAAATGAACCTATTGTGAAATATAGCCTACATTGATTATGTTCAAAAGACATGGGGACTCTTACTTTTATACATATTATTGTTTATTATCATTATAGAATAGAATTGGTTTCTCACATACAATTAATTAAAAGGATGTAGATAAAATAAAATTTTGTAACAATTTATGTTAAGATTCATATATGAGTTTGGTTGCTTAGAGCAATCTGGGTCGGATGGTGAAGAGTGGCGAAGTCAAGATTCGGACAGACGGAGTGCCTAAGTCTACAAACGTGGGTTATCATGAAAGCTTATAAAATAACAAAATATTAGAACAAAGATGGGAGCAGGAGCACACCGTGGATATGGGTGAAACGATAGCAGAGCAGATAGAGTGCGAGTATGGAAGAAGAGCTATATTCCCACCGAAATTCAAATTTTGGTGTACGAGAAAACTCCAAATTGGGGCATTGGGCACTATTTTATTTTATTTTATTTTATACTAGACTATTGTAGGCCCTAGGAAAAAATTTATGCACAAAAGAGAGTAAAATTAGTTTAGTACAATCGTTGAGATCTTTTACTTTTTCTATCTTGATCGAGTAAGTTTTATAAACATAATGAAAATTTACTTGCTTGATTTAAGGAGTGGTTGATGAATGAGGTGATTTTAAGATAGTGGATAAACTAATGCAAGGGTAATATTGAAATTCTAAGAAAATGGCATTATAACCGCATAAAACATCTTTTGGTTTAATAGCTAAAAATGGATGATATTATTATTAAATTATGATTATTATCAGAGTAATGTATAACATAAAAGGCATATAATATAATTTTTCATGGTATTAAATGTGGTTATTTAGACAGATGATGTGATTATTGGTTGGAGTATTAAATGGGGGCCTGCATGTGATGGTTTAGTAATGGAGCAGTGGTGATTTATTGAGTGGTTTGCTTTAAGGATTTGAGTAACAGCAGTGATGGATTTTGGTTTAAGAACAGTGAGTGGGGTAGGTTACAAAGGTGAAGATGATCGGTCAAGATGGCGGTGTTTGAAATGGATGGTATGCCGATGGGCTTTTAATGGTAGTTCCCCTTGGTTTTGACATGAGGTGGTTTTAGATGAGCTTAGAATAGTGACATAGTGGAAATATACGGAATGGGTAAACTTTGGTTAAGCAAAGAATAAACACTTGGAACAAACAAGAAAACAGTTGAAATTTTATTCAATGATAATTTGCCTTAAACGGTTACAAAGATATCATCTTATAGCAGAGGAAAATTACAAGAAAGGAAATAAATTTTAAAAAATCAAAATATCTGTCAAAAATAAAAAATTACAAAGATCAATTGGATCTCGCAGTGTTAATGTCGAGAATCCCTCGAGATTTAATTGACCTTTCTAACTCAACTTATTACCAAATCAAAACCTGCGAGTAATAGTAAATTCGCGTATTCAGGAGTTTAAACGAAGGAAGTTGGCCAAAAAATAGCATGTATCATTGTCAGAGGGCCGGGGCTGCTTCGGGTAAAACTAGCTTGCCCCACGTGATTATAACCTTATTACTTTTTGGGCTTGGTGGGTTTGTGACTGTGAGAATCCGCAAATGCGACCCGTGCCCGTTCGTTGGGCGTCTGAAACGTCGGAACGGATCCCGTCGTTCCATTTGCTTGGAGTGTTTTGATAATTCATATCGGTTGTCCCTCTATCCTGTTTCTAGGTGAAAGCGGGAAAGGGTATGAGAAGCCTTTGTGTTCCGAGATCCGATGTTTTTATTATTGAAAGATGTAAATAAAAATGGCAAAACATTTTATTTTGAAAGAGTATCTCGTATTATTTCCTCAGATAATGACGGTTTTCTCATGTTGTGATTACTTTCGTAAAAAGTTCGGATTTTGTATCGGGACTAATTTAATATGGAATTAGAACTCTTTGAGGAGAGTTATCAGACACGTCGCAGTCTATAGAAGAGACATGATATGTTGATTTTAGTTCCTAGATAAGTCTTATCAGTCCGGGTTTTGAAAACAGAATTTTATTCGGATGATAATATACTTACACTTCTGGTTTTGCAAATGGTTTTATCAGGGTCTTTTGTTTTGAATACGGTAGACTATTTATAACTTGGCAATAAGTTTATTCAAATAAAAGTGGACAAAACAACAGAAATAAAACAAGTACACAGATAAACCTGATTTTCGAGCGCGTTAGGAATCTAGCACAACCATGTTGCCACTTCGCTTACCAGGACGGGGATCGATAAGACTTATCTAGAAGAGACTTTCGTTACCTTCCGACGAGAATAATAATAAGAAAGAGAATATAATACGGCAGAGAGATCTCCGACGATAATAATCTTCTCCTTCTTCAGATATTTCCGAGAATTCGATTCCAGAAACGGGACACGTCGAGTGTCGAGAATAGATTCGACTCTTCAGAAATAAGACGATAATCGAAAATGCTTGTTGCTATTTTCTGCGTTGTTTTGGCGATTTTTCTTGCTGTTTTCAGCTCTAATCTTGCTCTGATGTTGCTGTCCAGAACCCATGGGGGTGCTGGCCTATTTATAGTGTCGAAAGGGCATATGTCGCGCGACATTTGGGTGTATGTCGCGCGAAAATCTTGACTGTCGCGCGACATTCTACTTTAATGATGATTTTGACTCACTGCTGAGTCAGAAAGTGGCGTGGTGGGGTGTTTGTCGCGCGACATGTCCCTAAAGGGGGGGGGGAATGTTGCGCGACATACTGCTTTTAATGATGATTCTGACTCACTGCTGAGTCAGAAAGTGGAGTGGTGGGGTGATTGTCGCGCGACATGTCCCTAGAAAGGGGATTGTCGCGCGACATACTGGACTGTCGCGCGACATTTCACTTTAAGACATGTTTGTTTGGCCAACAAACCCTTTCGGGGCAGTTCCGGGTGTTCGGGTGAGTTTCGGATTCAAAAACAGTACTTTCGAAGTTCGTTAGGGTTCTTGCGGGGGTCACGGATCGGGGTGTCTACAGTGACGCTCCAACGTGGCTAAATAGGTTTCGGAGGCTTGTTCTATATTAGATGGCGGCTAGCTGAGGTAAAAAAAAATGTTAGTTTAAAACGACGATTTTGGTGAGGTAGCGAGAGTAGTCTACTAGTCTAGCAGGCGACAATTTTTATCCTCTCATACTATTGTTAAAAGATATGAAAAGAAAGAATTGAGAGAGAATATTCTTAATATTGAATTGATAAATAATACAAGAAGAGAGCCTATTTATAAGGCTGCACATGATTCAACAAAGGAGGGAAATAAAGAGGAAATATTGTTAGGGACTTGATGAAGCTAAAATAGGTTTGCGATATCAATCAAAAGTCAACTAAATATATCATGACAATTATACTAGTTGGAACAAGAGCAATATTATAGTATGGCAAAAGGATAATTATTTTTGGCAAGAGAAACCCTAAAAATAAAATATTTCATATGATGAGATAAAGAACAGCAAAAATGCTCTCGACTGACACCATCAATAACGAGCATGTGATGTGAGTGGGAAAATATGAATAGGCAATGTGAAACGTGATTTTCTATTTAAGATTATTATTATTAAACAATGTCTAAACGCAACATCACATAATTAATCATTTATTATTTTTCTTATAAAATATAGAGTAAAAAGTATAGAAGTACAGCTACCAAAAAAAAATCAAAATGTCATTGGAGATGACACTTTCCCCCTTTTTTCTGCTTCATAAATAAAAAAGATATGTTAACAATCAATTCATTATTTTAAATTGAAGATGGTCTAAGCTTACATTTTTTGGGCGTTATTTTTTAAGAGAGCAATGCTACACTTACTTATAAATCTTATCGCCTATTCTTACCGGATGTATTAAATGGGTTGTACATTCACAAAATAAAACAAAGGTACAACCCATTTAATTCACCCATTAAAAATAAGTGGTAAGATTTATAGGTAAGAATAGCATTTTCCTTTTTAAGATAGTTTTGATCAAGGAATTGGGCTTGCTCGGAGTATTCGTATACAAATTTACAAATTTTTATTTAGTCAAATATCATAGAATTATAAATTGTACGAATGTTGTTTTTTCAAATTCAATTTTTTTTTATTTTGTTTTCAAAACACTCATCTTATTTAAAATAAACATTTAATTTCTTCCAATCTCTTATATAATTCTATACGAGCAATTTTGAACCATTTTTTAGGAGTAAATATAAACAAGAATGAAAATCATAGTGAAACTAAATATTGATGGATATCATTTTATAAAAGTGGGAAGTACAAACTTTGTGCGTTTTGTATCGGTTAAAATTGCAAGTTTCATTTTCCACATGCGAATGGAATTGCTTAACATATATAATAACTTAATACTGAGCAAAAATGTTCTCCCCCTTAAATTAAAATATTCCGTTTTAGTTTAACCAACCGAGCACAAATTTTAATTTAACCACTGACAAAATGAATATAATGAAATATAGTGACTTGGCTCCTTTCCATTATTCATTCGGTCTAATTTTGTCCAACGGGATTGAGTTCGAGGGCTAAACGGATGATCTCTATGATCTCCTAAATTTTTATGAAAAATTTCATCCGTTAAAGTATCGAACCTCAACTCTACTGGACAAAATTAAATTAAAAGGTAATGAAGATGAGCCAAATTCAGTCTTCTAATTATGTTAAAAAATATTGAGTCTTATTTTAAAATATAAAAAAAAAAATAGCACTGAACTATTACATTTGAGGGGGACGGAGTATTACAGTTAACTCCATATTCATCACTTTCTAATTAACTGAAAAAGTAACAGATAGTAATAGGACCGGTCCGGTAATTTGAAGGACCTATGCTGAAATTTAATTTTATAAGGTCATTTCTCTTCTGGCCACCATTAATTTACCCGTATTCTCCTTTAACATCTAAAGTTTACAATAATTCTGCTTTGAGACACATTTTGATAGTTTCCATCCGGTAAAATGATCAAACCGTTAAAACCTTCTAACAATTGTTATTTTGTACCAAATATAGACCATAAAAATGACAGGTGAATGTATTTAAAAATTAAAATTGACAATATCTGTCTTATTCCATAACTAAAAGTTAGAAAAAGAAATACAAATAAACAAGTAGCTGTAAGTAAGCTTAAATTAGTTAACAACTAAATAAATTAAAAAATATATATTATGTAGAATTATTTTATTTATAATATAAAACTTCTTGTTATTTAATTAAACTAAAAATAAGAAAACTTTATTTACATATATAATATTTGATAGAGAAACAAAAAATTCGAAGTGAACAAGACTTGAAGCACACATTTATTACTTACGCTAAATTTAATTTAATTTTTTCATTTTGAAGCACGTGTGTTTTTTGATTTTCCCTATCACTAATATACAATTGACAATTTTCCTATTTAGGTTTACCTGGTGTTAGTGGGACTTGGCCCCCTCCATTACACTTTATATCCAATTTCTTTCCATGGAATTTAGTTAGACGTTTAAACGGATATTTTTTTTCACGAAACTTGGTGGAGATGATCTCTAGAATGAATAATATATATAAAAGCAAAAACACAATTAATAATTTATAAACTGGCCCATAAAAATTAAACAAACTAAACCAAGTAGAACTACCCAACTATATATTAATATCTGTATAAATTAAACGATATTTAATTTCCTCCAATCCCTTAAATAAATGCACTATTTATTCATGGTTTCTAATTAATAGCCCAAATTAGAATAATAGAAAACAAAAATCAGGACTTAAGATATGTGTAGAAATCATGTTATAATGATGGGATGTACAAGTTTCGTTTTTGTACATCTTGCAGTGGTTAACATTAAGTGCAAAATATCATTGTGTACATGCAGATTGAATGTTGGTTTCTCCTCTAAATTGAAAAACGAACTTTACTTCTTAAACTTCGCAACAAAACACAAACTTAAGATATAATAGTTGAATAAGAATCAAATAGTACTAGTATCTGATGGTATATTGATTATGTTTTAAAAAGAAAATAAGATTTTTAAGTTAATACATACTTGAAAGAAAAAATAGGACTGAGTTCTTAATTTGAGATAGATGGAGTAATATATCGTGATTCATTTATTTTTTAACTAAAGAAAAAAAAATCTAACTCCTCTAGACAAATTAAGTAGTGTGAAGTAGACAATTCATTTTGTATTATCACTAGGCTAACTTGCACAAGCATCTGTATATGCAGATATTTAGTTTGAACAAAAAAGTAAAATGAAAAAGATAAGTGACCTAATGAATAAGCATAAATAAGCATTTGATTCTTCATTTTAAAAAATAACGGTTTTATTAAAAAACGACAATTTCGAGCCAATTCAGATGGTCTAGAAAGCACACACTTGTGGTTGAAGTGAAGAAGATAGCAGCAGAAAAGGCAATGTGCAGTGCTGACCTAAAGAGAATAATATGTATAATTTTATCACTACAATTTTATTCCTTATCCAGAGAATTAAAATTGGTAAATATTTAAAAAATATATCTGTTTTGTTTGAGTTGCTTATTATTTGATCCATGTTTTCTTTGAGCTTATTTGAATCTGGTTTGATCTCTATATATTATTCATGGGCTGGCTATCAGGGGCATGTTTGGCTGACTTGCTATTTTAATTGATATATCTGTTTAGATCTGATCCTGTTTGATAGAATCTTAATGTTCTGGGGATTTTTGATTATTGATTTGTACACATGTTTAAACATAAGTTTTCAAAAGAAACTTAACAAAAATCTCTGAATCTGATTTAAATTTTATTTAACTTTGTGAAGTGTTCTTAGAAAATAGTTATGCTATTGCTTAGTTTTGAGTTTGCTGGCGAAGAAGATTGCCTCGATCTGTTTTGTAGACAAGGTGTGTGCGCATAGGGTCTTTGTTTTGATTCTTCTATGTTGCACTCCGTAACTAAAAAGTAGTGGAAAATTTCTGAGGCTGGCATTTCGTGGATGTTTCTCTTGATTGAGAGTTTTGCCGCGTAAAAATTCTTGTCACTGTTGGTTGTTATTATGTGATTAGCTTATACTTACTTTAGTGATAGGAATCTATTATTGACATAGATTTTTCTTAAAAACATAACTATCTAACTTCTGGTTTGTAAAATTGATTTAGCAATATCTTTTTTATAAAAACAACATAATTAAACAAGTTTTTTTGTTTAGCAATTAAAGAATGAACTATACGGAAGTCTTGCATTGTAACTCACATATAGGAATTGTATACTCCATTTCTTTTGAATTATAAATATGACTTTTACGAAAACAACACTAATTACAATAATTTTTAATTATTCAATGGTGAAAAAAAAATTATATTCTAACAAAGTGAATATCAAGTATAAATTAAATATGCGTGTCTTAACCACTTAATTAAATATATAAAAATGTAAATAATATTGAATTGCCATAGAGTCTGCAAATTAATGAATGTCCTATAGTATAGTGCATATCACATATGAAAAATGGATGGATGAAATTATTTATAGAGTACGTCGACTCTTTTTAGTTGTATTTTCTTATAGTATGTTGAATAAGAATGAAATACAAGAATTTGCCTATAGTGTTATTAGGTAAGAATCTTTTCTAAAGGTGTAATCCTCTCCTATTTATAGTGTATAAGATTATGATTTACAAGGTTGAATATGACAATATTTTATTAGTAAACTAATACAATGAAGTTAAATATGCCTAAATATAATTTCTGTAACATAAGAGTAATCTATTGCATTTTCCTTAATGCAACGGATGTTAGTTATCTTTCCGGTGAATTTGAATTTGAAATCATATTACTTAGAGAATGTTTTAAAAATATATATAGAGAATAGTAGTGATGTGTAAGAATAAGGATTAGTTTTCTCCAATCTCTCAATTTTATAATTATAATTTTAAAGTAATTGCAATATCCTAGGCTAGAAATTTTATATTTTTCACAAAATTCCATGTTTGAACAAAATTGACTTTCGTAATAAATATATATATAGACATTTTCACGACAAAATCACCTTCCCATGGTTGCAAGTGCAAGCTTCATTTTGTTCATGTAGGATGAATGACCTATTACAAACCTCATTTTTTAGTAGTAATTCAATTCATATCATGTTCATTACCCATGGTTGCAACACAATCTTCACAACGGATAGACTTGAATGTTTCAAATTCAATCAAGCCATAATATGCTGTAGCACCTTTTATTTAATTTAGTTTAATTTGTGTATGCTTGCACCTTTTTCTAACTAATTTTGGTTGTTTTCAGATGAGACAATATTAAATTTTGTTAACTAGTGACATAACTTTATTCTGCTAGACAAATTCTCTTATAACTACTCACCCAGAGTTATTTCCTATATATGTACCGGCTCATTCTTTTACCTCCCTTTCCCGCATCAGGATCCTGTCAAGTAGGATCAACTTGGGTTCATCAACAATCGATCCACAATAAAAGGGTGCGCATTTACATACATACATATATATATATATATATCCTTGTAACTTATATTAGATTTTTTTCTCATGTACTCTGTGCTCTCTTCCATAAAGGGTTCGCCCCTCCTATGCTTACGTTTCATCTCAACGTATAGCAAATCTGAAAAGTTTATACGTGTAAATAAATTTCATGGAACTCAATTCTTTTTCATGTAAAGCAATCAAATGCAACCTTAGTTCATTCTGATTCATAAAATCAAATGTGCCGTGGCAAAAGGAAAACATGTGACATGTCTTAAGGCTAGTCCGAAGAAGCCCCACCTACCCTCTTACCCTTAGGAGTAGGCTAGTTTCATCATTTGTTTACAAAAGGAATGTTATAATACATGTGACATGTCTTAAGGCTTAAGTAATGAACAAACAAATATTAGTGACTATACATAACCTTTTGTTAAAAGGCCTTTCAGGTTACCTAGGGTAGGCCCTGCCTTGAAATTTTTAAGGCCCAAATATGAATTTAAACGGACCCGTTATGCATACTTGTGGGATGGTGTTGTATGTTCATTAATGGATTTTTGGAAAATAAGAATTTGTTCTTTTTTCTTTTTAATTATTTTTCAAAAAGTTCTAGTTAAGGATTAGAGTGAACCCCAAGGGGTAGCTTAGTGGATGGGCAGATTTGAGACGTACGGTAGGTCTTAAGTTCGGGCCCTCCCTCGTGCAACGGTTTGCAGCCAGCCATCACTCATAAAGAACGGGCCGACATTTAATGTCAATGCGTCCGCCATGAGGTTTAGAGTGAAATTTGCCTAAAACATAAATGAGCTACATAAATGCTATTGTTCTCTTCTGTCTAATTAGTGTTCCTTAAAGAAATTTTTAAGTTAGCCCTTGCTGTGGCATGGACGTAAATGTACCATGATGTTTGCGAACAGCTCAACCTCGGTTTTGAGCTCATTCGTTAAGTTAACAAACCAAGTTGGAGCCATGAATGAAGGCTTGCTCATTAAATGATTAGAGCTCAAATACAGTTATTTTGTCTCGAGTAAGCTCATCAACATAGTTTAAATAGGTTAGGGAACATGCTCGACAATAGGTTAGGGAACATTACATTAATGTTTATTTCGAGTAATAATCTCAAATTGTGACATGTTTATACAATCATACTATGCATCATCATAGGAGTTTAGGATTACCTAAATATGATGATATTGATGAATCCATGAAGAACACGTTTTCAAGCTAGTGATTGAGGAGAGCAAACTATCTCTATTCGATTGTACTTCTAGGGTTTGTGTAATCTCAATGGGGCAACTACACTACAGAGTGGAAAGAAATAGAGGCATCTCCCTATGTTAAAATAAATGGGCTCACTTACCCATTATAATAAGCCTACACAAGGCTTACCCACATTATTCATTATTAAAATACTTTACAATAATCCCAATAAACATTAACATGAGTGATCACATAATTTGGGACTAACAATAACAATATATATATAATCTAATGTTTGACATCTAATTAATCAGAGTATTAGACAATAGAAAATAAATAACACTGACTATGCTAGTCTAAATTAAAATAATCCAACATGACCTTGAGTAGACTCATTTTAGTTTGAGAATGTGTGTTTATGAAAGCGTTAGTTCTTTAAGCCATAATTATCAGTGATGTTGGCTTATTAGTTAGTAGCTTGGTAGTTTTGGTTTAGAACTTTTTTTGGTGACCAATTAGTATGTTATATCCAAGCATTCGACAGATCTCCAACATGACCTTGAGTAGACTCATTTTAGTTTGAGAATGTGTGTTTATGAAAGCGTTAGTTCTTTAAGCCATAGTTGTCAGTGATGCTGGCTTATTAGTTACTAGCTAGGTAGTTTTGGTTTAGAACTCTTTTTGTTGACCAATTAGTATGGTATATCCAAGCATTCAATAGATCATTGGTTAATCCTTGTGATCTAGGACTTCAAAATTACGCCATAAAATGGCAAGATTTGTGGAGAAATTGAGCCATATGTAAGGGCGTTAATTTGCTTAAGCTACAGTTTTTAGTGGTCTTGACTCATTTGTTGTTATCTTGGTAGACTTAGTTGTAATACTCCTTCTTGACAATTGGTTAAGTGTGGCTAGACTAAGCCCAACAACGGATTAATGGTCGATCCTTAAAAATTAATGACTTTGAACTAGCACTATTAAATAATCTTTGTAAATCCTTCTGTGAAGACACCGATTTAGGGTTGTGGAACAGTGAGACCTTATCGGATTAGAATGATGTGTTTACATGCAATCTTTGAGCATTGAGAATATCTCTATGTTTCGATCACAGAGACTAATATATGAATTTAAATAGGATCCTTTGACTCCCTCTGAGAACTAGTGTAAAGATCATATTGGTACTCGAGGTTTAATAACCTTGTTAATACGGGTTAGTTGTCAAAATGTAGGAAGGGAGTCGGTGTATTTAATTATGTTAAAAGATCATTGGATGCAAGAGATTCTGGAACCTTGCCGCTGACTCTTACTAGTGGAGTGGACGAAGTTCTGCCATATGGTCATTTTTGCTTAGTTGTAATCCTCTAGGTGGTTCGTAGGAATAGCCCTGAATTACCCATATTTTTAAATCAACCTGAGCTCTATTATATAATGTGGTATAACCTTAAGTTAAGCATTCGAGATTGAGATCCTTAGAGAAGGGTGGAGTAACATATGAATGGGTCATACATGTGTGAGAATCCTAATTGGAACCACCCCGACGCCATTCAGCATGTGGCTCAATTTTGGGACGATTTTAGAGTCGCCAGTACGTTTTTCGAAAAAATAGACAAAAGTGTGTTTTTGTACCCTTTTGGGGGTACAACGCGGTCTATGCAACCAAATTTGGTTCGGGAATTATGTTACGACGCGAGAAGGTGTTAGGCATCCGCGTCGCCCTTTCGGCTTCTAAATGGACATGCTTGCATTTATCTTTTATCTTTTTCCTATTGTTTTTGCCCAAAAATTATATATGCGGGTTACTAAATATGATACAATAAGCCTACTGTATTCGGCATCTACAAATTTCCTTGAAGGCAGATTACCTGTTTAGGGAATGGGATTAACTGTACGGTCAATTGGGTTGTCCGTACGGGGAATAGGATTAACTGTACGGAGGATCAGATTGCCTGTACGGGAAATCAATGCACAATTCACAGTTTAGGCAGAATCACGGCATGGAAAAAATTTAGGCATGCTTTGACAGTTTATACAATTATATACATGATATGAATAATTATATAAACATACTCTTTATTTGTAGGATATCTACATTGTATTAGAATTTAGATGATACCTTCGCGAATACGGAACTTTGTTTCGAAAGAATATATCAGTATTACAAGCTTTGCTTCATCGATCAGTTAGAATGGAAACACTATAAACGAGTTACGGAGTTTTTACTTGCGTACCTATTATATTATTGTTTTTTCTCTATCTACACTAAGCTTTTGCTAGTCTAGAAATGAAGATATAATAAAAATACAAGTTTTTCTCTCTTCTCTGCCTTTGCAGTGGAAGTTTTTGCCCAATAATTGCGAACCCTTCTGAAAAGTTGGCTCTAACTTATGCAACACTTGGTTTAGCCTTCGGTGTCCGATTACCCGTACGGAGGATGACGCCGCTATAAAAGCGCATTGCGATAGCCCAAGTGCAGGCACGTCAAGTTATAGTATAGTCTCGGAAGTCCAAGTGTCGAACCACAGGGATAATTGAAAAGGAATGGAATGGATTACAGATCAAATGGTTTTCTGATTTTGTAAGTTGGAGTTGTTGTCAAACAACGGAAATGTAAATTGGTTATGAAAATTGATAAGAAAGCACTAAGGTAGGTGGAGGTTAACTATGATACGATAGACGGTAATAGCAATCTCATACATAGATTTCAATACAAATTGCCATAAGTGGGGGAATGTTGTGATAACTCTCAATAGCATAGGGTGCGAAGTTAGGCAACTCATTCCCATTGGAGCTATATCAAGAGAGAATATCACAAAATTCCACCAAAGATGAAGCTATCATATCTATCTCTTAGCCACGGGTGTGAAGCTAGGCAACTCATTCCCATTGGAGCTAATCCGAGGTAGAGATGGTAGTCTGACCGAAACAAGGTTTTATAATAAGCATGTACGTGAAATCTCATGGTTCAAAAGAATGAAAATTATATAGCGAATCATCTCAATGATATGGAATGAAGTTTATGGAATAAAATCACCAACTAGCCAACTATTACTTTAAAAAGACGATAATGAGTCTATATAGCACGTAAAGTGTACAAAGCACTCAAAATATCATTAAGCAATGCAAAAACTAGATTAACAATTTTATAAATCATTTATGGAATTTAAGAACTCTTCGTAATCTCTATAACGAGGAACATAAATCCATAGATGGGGAAATGAACTACAAGCTTCTTAGAACCATATGAATATGTTGTATTTTCATTAATCAACAAGCACTAAGCATACAAGGCATGAAAAGTCTAATCGTACAATAAAAACACCTAAAAAGCTTGTGGAATGAAGGATTTCGAAAATAACATGATTCACAAATATTTAACAAACTTTAAACATGGATTGAGAAATTAATTACCGAAAATTATATCGCGGTCAACCTCCGAAACCTTAGTAAAAGACTACTCCATAATAGATGCAAAAACAAATATTATAGATAAAGAAATCATTCTTACAAAATAAAGACTTACAAGAGAAAAATGAATAACCAAAATACTCTTTAGCTCTCCTTTCTCTCTAGATCCCCTTCCCTTAACACTAGCTAAGAGTGTACTTAAATTAATAAACAAAGCAAGGAAAAATATCTAGGAACAAAATTCCCCAAAATAAGGCTAAAAGCAGGAGTTGGTGGCTGTCCTCGCCAGGCCATGATCGATCATGGTCAACCCATGATCGATCATGGGTCTTTCTACCTGAAGAAGATTTGCACCATGATCGATCATGGGTTGACCATGATCGATCATGCTTCTGGAATTTCTCCAAATCAGCATTTTTGCGAGTGTTTGGCTAGCACTTGATCAATTCCTCGAAGACCATTGCATCCTATGCCTATAAACACATAGAAACATAACAAAAGCCCACCTAGCGGGACAATATTAGATACAAAACTCGCTAAGACACTAATCTCGAGATAAGTGGATAATTAGGCAAAATTAATGCAACAAACGCGTCAAATGACTCCAAGAAAGAGCTTATACATGACAATATTATGCGTTTATCAACTCCCCTCAACTTATCTCTTGCTAGTCCCTTAGCAAGACAAAAAGTATATAATTACAAAAAAAATAAAAAATAATACGCTATATAAAAAGTTGTTAACTTCTAAGTTCCCAAAGAAGACGAGTTGCATCTCGTGAAGGTTTTTAGAAACGATACCTACAAACATTAGAAGTTTGATCATGATGAATGATGATAATAAAGATTCAAGTTTCAATATGCAAAGCAAGAGGCATTACTATCGATTTTCCAGAATGACGGACTTTTGAATGATTATCTAATTTGCCTATCTCCTTTAGAACACAATCCCATATTCTCCAATGCTCACAAACTAGAATTTGATTCAAGCAATTCAATATAAACACAAAGAGTCATAATCATTCGAGAAGGAAGAAAGAACTTTTTCAAAAACAAAAGCTCCAAGATTTGTCGATTCTAAGCACTTTCTTTATCTTTTACTTGGAAATTTCGCTAAAATAGATCAGGGCGGTTTTCATCTCTATGGGAGGCAGCGGTCTCACTTATCAAAATTTTCTCAAAACATGCTCATTCATTGGAGCTCAAAGGAAGCTATTCACCCTTTCCCATATGGTAACCTATACCCCTCCCTAATATTAGACAAAGAGACTTACGATTTAGTCAAATGAAGCTTTAAGTCAATATTAAGATAAAAGTCATCCAAGTTATCAAAGTGCTATGCTTTTGTCCTCTCATTAGAGGATCTTTTCGAAAAAGCTTCCATCATTTTTGAACAAAAATTCCTCTTCTCTCAATAAAAATAAATCTAAGTGTTATTACCGAATTAAAAATAACCAAAGTAATCAAGCATGCGGAACAGGAGAATATATCAGGATATGAGACTAAGTGGAGCAAGGCAATTTAGATTACCATTCAAATTCCTATCTGAATCAAAGAATTCATATCAAAAGCTACCGAAACAATAGTCCTCATTTAAACAAAACCTCAATCATTCATCAATTTACAAACTCAAACAAAAAAAAATTTGAAACGCATCTCTTCAACTCATGGAAATAGACAAAAATAAGCCAAAACAAAATAACGTACCCCCCTCAACTTGAAAGAAATATTGTCCTCAATGGGAAGAGAACAAGAAAAAACACGGACGGGCTACTTTGACTTTGCTTTCCATGAGACAAAAATAAGAGATAAACAACTACTATACAATAAACGGGTTAGAATTAGAATCTATTAACAAAATCATAACATTAAACCATTAAAACCACGTTCTAAAGTTAACATCATGTCTGAATTCTAATACAACCTAAAAGAAGTAAAATAAAACTAAGCATAAATATAACTAATTAAAGAGTTTTTTAGGTTAAGCAAATGCATCACATGTCGGGAGGTGGGGGTGGGAGAAAACGACCATACAACGCCTCGAACTGCTGGCGTATGAACTCCTGCTGATTCGCCATCTGCACCTGAACTTGAGCCTCAACTTGGGCTGCTATGTCTGCCTCCAAACGATCCTGCTGGAGCACCATGATCTTTACCCTCTCATTTATGCTAGTGAACCCAGTCTGCATAAAGTAGTCATCTGCTCGAACTGCTCTTTCATGAACTCCCTATTGTCATCTACCGGCCCAGAGCTTGCTCTTCTTCTACGCCTCGAAGGACCCTGAACATCCGCTCCTGTTTCTTCTGCCCCCTCTTCTTCCTCATCACCCGGTGGTGGTGCAGCTGTGGAAGAACTCGGCCGGTTCCTCAATTGGCTAGTGGCTCAAGTTTGGGTAGACTTGTTAAGTGGTGCTCGAGGCATTTTCTTCTCATCCTCATCCCTCTCATTTACACCCGCTCGTAGACATCTACGAGTAATCAAGGACCCGAATTTGATTGTTTCATTGTGAGCGACCAAATCTATGATTCTCGTGATTCGTCCAATGATGTGTCGAAGTAAGCAACAGCGCTTGTTCGTTGCTATAGAGTATAATACATACGCTTGAGACGGGTAAAGGTACTGGATATGAGAGGTCGGGTCCAAGGCATTAGCAATTACTAGCCACAACATCCTAAGGCTATCGTGTAAGTTGCTCTTATCAAATTAAGTCCCAATCCACTCCATGGGTCTACCGGTTAAAAATGAGGCTAAATCGTTAGCCGATGGCTCTACATAGGGGGTACCATCTGAATAGGGGAGGTCATAGGCATTGTGTGGCAAAGTCGGGATTCCCGTGATATCACTTAACACCTCAAGATTGAAATCGACTGTCTTCCCACAAACATGAGCAACATATGTGTACGATGTATTTGGAACTTAAATTAAACTTGCAACAAATTCACGACAATTAGTGATATTACATTGATTACCTTATTTTTGCAAGTAGTTAATCCATCTCGGGTTCCGCTCAAACGTTAGTCTTTGTGGGAAATCGTCCAGTGTACCAATGTAGACTGGCCTCTCTATGACTACCGTCTTTGTCTTGAAAGCATAGTTCCACCATTCAAATTCTTGACGGCTCCGGAATCCACGATAACCACCCCTTGCGGCTTGAATGACAACCGGCTTTGTGGGAGGGTTAAAGGATGCCATAGAAGAATATTGTGATGGTTTAAAGGACGAATGTATGAGAAATTTTGAAGTTTGGGTTGCTAGGGCTCAAAATTGGTGAGAAGAGAGGGGAAAATGAAGTTTGAGATGGGTTTGGCAATGGGGGCTTGAAATTGGAAGATTTGATATAAGATTCTAGGTGAGGAAGGATGGAAATGGTGTTTAGGGAGGATTTGGGAAGAATGGGAGAGAAGGTGCTAGGGTTTGGAGAGGATTTGGCTTGGGGGAAATGAGAAATGGGGGTTTGGGATACGGCTCCCCTGTTTTAAAACGAGACCATGATCAATCATGGTTTGACCATGATCGATCATGGGTTAAACTGCCCTGCCAAAATTTGCTCAATGATCGATCATGGCTTGACCATGATCAATCATGCTGCCCACTGCCCAGCTCAATGACTTCCATGATCGATCATGGAATTCCCATGATCGATCATGCCTTAAACTGCCTGAAAATTTTTTCAACCATGATCGATCATGGTTAGGGCATGATCGATCATGTACCAATCTGCTAGGAAAAAATTTCTTGCACTCTTTGCTCTATAACACCTTATGGCTCCCTTCAACTTGACCCGATCATTCATGATGACACCCGAATCTTCGTTAAAAATTCCTGAAACTCAAAAATACTAACAAAAACATTATTTACAAAATTGACCCATGCTTGTTAGGCATAAGTCGGATCTCCGAGAGGGGTGGACTCCTCTCAAGGTGGGAATTCCAAAAACGGCTTAAGCCGTTATCCGTTCACTTTGAACATGAAGCCGGTTTTGGGATCCTCAATTTTCACATCCCCAAAAGGAAATACATGGCGGACAATGTATGGGCCGGTCTAACGAGACTTCAACTTTTTCGGGAAGAGATGCAGACGAGTGTCATAAACAAGAACTTTGTGTCCAAGTTTGAATTCTTTTCTCAAAATGGATTTATCGTGAAAAATTTTAGCACGTTCCTTGCTTATCTTTGCATTGTCATAAGCATCTCTTCTAAATTCCTCAATTTCATCGACTTGTAACTTACGGTCGAGCCCGGCTTTTTCTAAATCACAGTTAAGCATCTTAGTTACCCAGTATGATTTATGTTCCAACTCTACTGGCAAATGACATTTTCCATACACAATGCGATAGGGAGATATATCTAGAGTTGTTTTATACGCAGTATGATAAGCCCAAAGTGGATCGGTCAGTCTTAACGACCAATCCTTGCGGTTCGGGTTTACCATTTTCTCTAAAATCTGTTTAATCTCTCTATTTGCCAACTCGGCTTGACCATTAATTTGAGGATGATAAGCGAGCGATACTTTGTGGTTTACGTCATACTTTTGCATTAATGATTGAAATGCTCTATTGCAAAAGTGAGTACCGCCATCGCTTCTTATCGCCTTGGGGGTGCCAAAACAGGCAAGAATGTGTTCTTTCAAAAATCGGATCACCACTTTGTGATTGTTTTTCTTGCACGCTTGGGCTTCCACCCATTTTGAAACATAGTTTACGGTAACTAGAATATAAAGATTACCGTACGAGGAAGGGAATGGTCCCATAAAATCGATACCCCAGTAATCAAAGATTTCGATCATCAGAATTGGGTTGAGTGGCATCATATTCCTCTTGGAGACCCCTCCAAGCATTTGGCATCTTTGACATGCCTTGCAAAAACGTTGCGCGTCCTTAAAGAGCGACAGCGAGTACAGTCCACATTGCAAAATCTTAGCGGTAGTCTTCTTTGCCGAGAAGTTTCCTCCGCAAGCTTCAGAATGGCAGGAGGACAGAACTCTCTCCACTTCTTCATCTGGAATGCACTGGTGGATAATCTGATCTGCACAATATTTAAACAGGTAAGGTTCATCCCAGTAGAATCGACCCACTTTGCTCTAAAATCTTTTTCTGTCTTGTGCACTCCATGATTTTGGTATCTTGTCGGTTACAAGATAATTTACAATGTCTGCATACCATGGGAGTGTTAAGATTGCTAACAATTGCTTGTCTGGAAATGAATCTTGGATCGGGCTTTCTTCGATGTTGTTCTTAAAAGTGAGTCAAGACAGATGATCAGCCACGACGTTCCCGACTCCCTTTTTGTCCTTGATGCTTAAGTGGAATTCTTGCAACAGGAGTATCCACCTAAGAAGCCGCAGCTTGGTATCCTTCTTTATGAACAGGTACTTCAGCACTGCATGATCCGTGAAGATAACAATGGGCGATCCTATCAAATAGGATCGAAACTTGTCCAAGGCAAAGACAATTTCTAGAAGCTCTTTCTCTGTCGTGGTGTAATTCATTTGTGCGTCATTCAAAGTCCTGCTTGCATAATATATTACACCCGGTTTCTTGTCTTTCTGTTGACCAAAAACCGCTCCAACCGCATAATCGCTCGCGTCACACATGAGCTCGAAGGGCAAGCTCCAGTCCGGTGTTTGTATAATTGGCGCGGTAGTGAGCATATGCTTCAGAGAGATAAAGGCTTCTTCACACTTGGCATCCCATTCAAATGGTGCATCCTTAAGGAGTAGATTGCACATCGACTTGGAAATTGAACTGAAGTTCTTGATAAACCTCCGATAGAAGCCACCATGTCCCAGAAAAGACCGGACATCTTTTACATTCTTGGGCGTAGGAAGTTTGACAATCAATTCGATCTTTGCCTTGTCAACTTCAATTCCTTTTGACGAAATGATGTGCCCCAATATGATACCCTTGGTAACCATAAAGTGGCACTTTTCCCAATTCAACACCAACTACTTTTTCACTCATTTTTCCAAAACCTGTTCCTGGTTAGTCAAGCAATTGTCAAATGACTTACCATAGACGGTAAAGTCATCTATAAAAACTTCCAAAGTTCTTTCCACCATATCGCTAAAAATACTTAGCATACACCGTTAGAACGTGGCTGGTGCATTACATAGACCAAAGGGCATTCTTTAATAAGCGAAGGTACCAAAGGGACATGTAAAGGTGGTCTTTTCTTGATTATCTAGGTCAATCTCAATTTGATTGTACCCAAAAAAACCATCGAGGAACGAGTAATATTCATGGCCTGCTACCCTCTCTAGAGTTTAATCCAAGAAGAGGAGTGGAAAATGATCTTTACGAGTTGCCTCATTGAGTTTACGATAGTCAATACACATTCGCCACTCGATGATGACTCTTTGTGGAATTAACTCGTTTGATTCATTCTTGACTACCGTAAGACCTAATTTTTTCAGTACCACTTGAGTTGGACTGACCCATTTATTATCCGAGATTGGATAGATGATCTTCGCATCTAGCAATTTTAACACCTCGTTCTTAACCACCTCTTGCATGTTAGGATTTAATCGGCGTTGGAATTGCCTTGATGCTTTTACCCCATCCTCCAAAGTGAATTTTATGTGTACAAATTAATGGGCTTATTCCTTGGAGGTTGGCAAGAGTCCAACCAAAAGCTTTTTTGTATTTACCAAGTAAATGAACCAACCTTACCTCTTGATCATCCAAAAGATCGGACGAGATGATGACGGGATAAGTTTCTGAAACTCCCAAAAAGGCATACTTCAAATTGCTAGGTAATGGCTTAAGTTCCATTTGCCCTTCAAGCTTTTTGTTGGAAGTTGGTGTGTTTTCCTCTCTCTCCGAGATGTTTACCTGTTTGTTAGACAAATAAAACACTTGCATACAATCCTCGGGTTCATCGGAAGTGGTTAGATAACCTTCCGTTGACTCTGATTCGAAATTTTCCACAAAGTGGTCTTGGATACATGACTCTATCATGTTCACGTGTTCACTTTCCTCTTCATCGCTGTCATCTTTTTTATTGCTCAAAGAGAATATGTTTAGCTCTAGAGTCATGTTTCCAAAAGCTAATTTCATTATTCCATTCTTGCAATTTATTATAGCATCAGAAGTGGCAAGAAATGGTTGTCTGAGGATTATCGGAATCTCGTTAGCGGGATTCGACACGGGTTGCATGTCGAGGATGATGAAATTAACCAAAAAATAAAACTTGTCGATTTGGACAAGTACATCCTCGACTATCCCTCTTGGGATCTTAACGGATCGGTTCGCTAATTGGATTGTAACCCTTGTGGGTTTCAACTCACCTAACCCCAATTGTTGATAAACCGAATATGGGAGCACATTCACGCTCGCTTCTAAATCTAGCAAAGCATTTTTTATCCTACAATTTCCTATGACACACGAAATTGTGGGACAACCGGGGTCTTTGAACTTGGGGGCTCTCGTGCCCTGCATGATGGAACTCACTTGCTTTGCCATAAATGCCTTTTTCTTGACATTCAACCTTCGTTTGGTAGTACATAAGTCCTTGAGGAACTTAGCATACGAAGGTATTTGCTTGACCGCGTCAAGCAATGGAATGTTGATTTTCACTTGCCTAAAGACATACAAAATCTCGGTATTAGATTTGGATGGTTGGTTCAATCTCTCCAGAAATGGGACATTGATCCCATTTTTTATTTTTTTGAGATCCTCCTTTCCTTGTTTCTCTTCCTCTCTCTCCTTCTCTCTACTCACAACCTTCTCAACCTCCATTTTTTCAACACTCGTAGGCTCAACTATGTCCGCCACCTTGGGGGTTTTAGGAACAATAGTTTTGACTACCTCCTTCCCACTCCTTAGGATTGTGATGGATTTGAGTTCTTCTAACTTGGTGCTAGACTCTCCTCCCTCCATGACTTGGACTTGGCCTCTAGGATTAACTAAAGGTTGAGATGGAAATTTTCCCTTCTCTTGGGTAGCTAAGGCGGTGGTGAGCTTAGACATTTGAGTTTTTAATTCACCCACATCACAATCCGTCTTGTCCACAAATGATCTCAACAAAGCTTCTAGGTTTTGGTTGGGATTTTGATTCTGAGGTGGAGCGAAAGAGTTTTGAGGTTGTTGTTGCCTTTGGTTTTAATGATATTGGTTATGTTTCTGACTTTGATTTCCTCTTCAACTGAAATTGGGGTGATTCTTCCATCCCTCGTTGTACCTTTGAGAATAAGGGTCGTTTTGGTTTCGATTTTGGTTGTACTGATTCAAAGCATTGACTTGGGCGGGATTCTTGAGGACTTCCCGGAAGGCGAGAATGGTAGGGCAATCTTCGGTAGTGTGTCCCGAATTTTCACAAATGACACATAACTGACTCGAGGATACTACATTGACCTCTCTAAGCTTACTTGCCTCCATTGCCTCTACTTTCTTAGACAATTGGAACAATCTTGCACCCATGTCATCCTCGTTGGATACTTGGTAAAACCTACTCTTTCCTTGAGTTTTGGCTTTTTGGCTCTTCGGTATAGGTGTTCCAATTTTAGGCACCTTCCGCTATTTCATCAAAATATAGCAAAGCCTCATTAGGATTCTTGCTCAAGAATTGACCATTACACATGGTCTCAACAAAAGTACGCATATCAGGGGTGAGGGATTCATAGAAAAAACTATCAAGGCTCCAAGTTTCGTGACCATGGTGAAGGCATGCATTTAAAATCTCTTTGTATCTTTCCCAACACTTATAGAAAGTTTCATTATCTTTTGGCAAAAAATTGGAGATCACTCTTCTCAAAGCATTGGTTTTATGAACGGGAAAGAATTTTTTTAGAAACTCCGCCTGAAGCTCTTGCCAAGACCGAATCGATTGCGGTCTTTGAGCGTTTAGCCAAATTTTTCCTTTATCTTTTAGGGAGAAAAGAAAGAGTTTTAATCGCATGACATCCTCGTCAATGTTTGCCTCATGAAATGTGGAACAGACTTCTTCAAAGTCTTTCAAATGTAAGTATGGGTTTTCCGACTCCATACCATGAAAAGAATGGATATGTTAAAGCATACACAGTTTGAAAGAGAAAGCTCCCGCTTGACCGGTGGGAAGTACAATGCACAAGTTAGAAGTTGCCTGAGGCGGTTGAAGATAGTCCCTCATGGTCCTAACCGGAGGAACATTGTTGGCACCTTTTCCTTCATTCTCGCTCTCATGATCTGCCGCTCTACCATGATTTGCTATCCTTGGAGAAGGGGGGTGCTAATTCAAATATCCACAAATAATTTCCCTTGCATAGGCTTGGAAAACTATTCGAATAGCTCTTCGGAAACTCTACAAAATAAAAAAAGAATAAGAGAGAAAAATAAATTGAATAAATGGGGAGATACTTAGAAATGGTTTTACACAAAACCCGGAATCCACCTTTTGCTTTATCCTCGGCGACGGCACCAAAAACTTGACGCCGCTATAAAAGCACGATGCGATAGCCCAAGTGCAGGCACGTCAAGTTATAGTATAGTTTCAGAAGTCCGAGTGTCAAACCACAAGGATAATTAAAAAGGAATGGAATGGATTACAGATCAAATGGTTTTCTGATTTTGTAAGTTGGAGTTGTTGTGAAACAACGGAAATATAAATTGTTTATGAAAATTGATAAGAAAGCACTAAGGTAGGTAGAGGTTAACTACGATACGATAGACGGTAATAACAATCTCATACATAGATTTCAATACAAATTGCCACAAGTGGGGGAATGCTGTGATAACTCTCAATAGCATAGGGTGCGAAGTTAGGCAACTCATTCCCATTGGAGCTATATCAAGAGAGAATATCACAAAATTCCACCAAAGATGAGGCTATCATATCTATCTCTTAGCCACGGGTGTAAAGCTAGACAACTCATTCCCATTGGAGCTAATCCGAGATAGAGATGGTAGTCTGACCGAAACAAGGTTTTATAATAAGCATGTACGTGAAATCTCATGGTTCAAAAGAAAGAAAATTATATAGCGAATCATCTCAATGATATGGAATGAAGTTTATGGAATAAAATCACCAACTAGCCAATTATTACTTTAAAAAGACGATAATGAGTCTATATAGCACGTAAAGTGTATAAAGCACTCAAAATATCATTAAGCAATGCAAAAACTAGATTAATAATTTTATAAATCATCTATGAAATTTAAGAACTCTTCGTAATCTCTACAACGAGGAACATAAATCCATAGATGGGGAAATGAACTACAAGCTTCTTAGAACCATATGAATATGTTGTATTTTCATTAATTAACAAGCACTAAGCATACAAGGCATGAAAAGTCTAATCGTACAATGAAAACACCTAAAAAGCTTGTAGAATGAAGGATTTCGAAAATAACTTGATTCACAAATATTTAACAAACTTTAAACATGGATTGAGAAATTAATTACCGAAAATTATATCGCGATCAACCTCCGAAACCTTAGTAAAAGACTACTCCATAATAGATGCAAAAACAAAT
Organism: Lonicera japonica; assembly: GCA_021464415.1. Taxonomy (NCBI): domain Eukaryota; kingdom Viridiplantae; phylum Streptophyta; class Magnoliopsida; order Dipsacales; family Caprifoliaceae; genus Lonicera; species Lonicera japonica. The sequence goes on along the minus strand of CM038468.1, from coordinate 5,407,098 downwards.
ATTATAGATGAAGAAATCATTCTTACAAAATAAAGACTTACAAGAGAAAAATGATGAACCAAAATACTCTTTAGCTCTCCCTTCTCTCTAGAGCTCCTTTTGTGTCTAAGAACAATCAATCCTCCATTTCTCTCTAGATCCCCTTCCCTTGACACTAGCTAAGAGTACTTAAATTAATAAACAAAGCAAGGGAAAATATCTAGGAACAAAATTCCCCAAAATAAGGCTAAAAGCAGGAGTTGGTGGCTGTCCCCGCCAGGCCATAATCGATCATGGGTCTTTCTGCCTGAAGAAGATTTGCACCATGATCGATCATGGGTTGACCATGATCGATCATGCTTCTGGAATTTCTCCAAATCAGCATTTTTGCGAGCATTTGGCTAGCACTTGATTAATTCCTCGAAGACCATTGCATCTTATGCCTATAAACACATAGAAACATAATGAAAGCCCACCTAGCGGGATAATATTAGATATAAAACTCGCTAAGACACTAATCTCGAGGTAAGTGGATAATTAGGCAGAATTAATGCAACAAACGCGTCAAACGACTCCTAGAAAGAGCTTATACATGACAATATTATGCGTTTATCAGATGACTAGATTGCCCATATGGGCTATCTGATAAGCCATTTCGGTCACCTTATAACCCTTTTCGATTGCCACATAACCCGTTTCGGTCGTAAAATTAGATTTCCCGTATGGGGAATGAGATTGCCCCTATGGTCAATGAGATTTCCTATATGGTCAATTGATTTCTAATTGTTGGATGAAGCAGATTTTTGTGCTGTTCCTCAAGATGTTATTTATCTTCTGTCCAAATTTGAGGACGATCGGAGTTCGAGAAGTCCTTCATTTGATTATTTGACTACACTTGGTCGAGATCATGAACTTTGTAGATAGCCCGCATAGTCTTCGGGGATCCCACTATCAGATCAAGTTGAATTTTGGATATGATGTTTTCCAAGATGTCTTGTAGTTTCTTTCCAAACTTGAGAGTGGTCGGAGTTTGAAAAGGCCTTTGTCTTACTGTTTGATCAGTGTGAGGCTCAATTGTATAGGCCCATAATGTTCTTCAGCCTTACATTTGCCAAGTCCAATTTTGTCCGAGCTTGCATCTCTTGAAATTTTGTATCGACAAGTCTGATCTTATCTGGAAGAGTCACAAAATGAGGTATCCACAGAAGCCCCTCGACGTTTGTATATTTTTAAAAAGTGTGCAACGTCGAGAAAACGAAAGTTCAGATGAGATATGCATTTTGTGACTCTTATTCGTTGAACTGCTACTAGAACCACTGAATTCCATTGGTAACTCTTGTAGAATTATGGTTTTATGTTCAATCTCGAAAAAGTCATTATCCCTTTGTTTATAAGTTTGAACAGTCCCATCTTAGATTGTAATTTAAGTATTCTATATAGATTAGTGATTGTAATTTAAGTATTCGATATGGATTAGTGACATTCGATTTCGATTTTGTTTCAAGTTCTGTAATTTGAACATCTCTGACGAGTCCTTTTAGGAAAGTTGCATTCATTGTTATAATCATATTGTGATTTGGGTGAATCATGTGAAAGCCTAAACGTAAATCAGCCGAGCTGATTTCACTCAACTAATAGAGTTTAGCGAATTCTGTAATATATATAACTTCTCCGTTTCGTCACCTGTCACTTCATCACATAAATCTTTGGTAAGTTATTACTCCATAGTGAGGTTAGACCATAATCCAAGCCTCAAACTTGATTCGATGCCCCTAAACTCAAGTAGAACCTTCTACTTATCGGCCATGTGGTGTAGCAAGTGTATTGTAATCGATTTAACCAGAAAGAATTACCTTTAAACCGTATCTTGCCTTAGGCCAACTTAAGTTTTGAATCATTGGTTTATTCTATAACCTCAAGAAATATATGCCGCGTCGTGTGAAGTATGACATCAGGAATCCTTTTCATTTTATCTGTGGATGCCATATAGGGAGTGACTTGATTTTTGTGAACTCCTAAGCTGATCGTTTAGTATTCTTGGGTACTTTGTTAATGGGAAAATGTGTTTATAATCATTTTTCTCCATTCCTTGATACAAAGCTCGGAGGGATGGCTTTGTGTGTCTTAGAAAATACAATTCAATAGTTCTTGTAGAATTGTAATAATTTAGATGTTCTTTTTGAGAGTTTTACAATTTGAGACCATGAAAACCTCTTAAAGAGGGGAGACTAAGCAAGTCTTGGGGAATAAGTCTTGAGGACTGTTTGAGTTACCTTGGATCTTATTTGTATATATATTAAAATTTCGTGGATAAAATTTCTTAAGAAAAGGAGATTGTAACACCCGTTATGTGATTTCTTTGCTAGTTCCTTTTTATAACCTCTAATAACGCAAATTTTGGTTCGGGAGGCAAGAGTTGGTTCACTTGATCCTTGAGTGGTTTAGACCTTTTCCAAACTTCATTTATATGTTATTACACTCACTTAATAGGTCGTAATCCATTTCGGGTGGTCCGGGCGAAATTCAAAAATTTGTCGCCCAAATTGCCTTTACCGAAAAGTAACATTTCTAGCTTGTGAAAGCCATAACTTCTTTATCCGAAGTCCAAATGAGTCCCTATTTATGCGATTAGAAAGGTAATTCAATTATCTAAAACTTTTGTGTTTGACTGAGACCCAATTCCAACTCTATAGTGGCCAAAACTGAGCGCGAAATAGCCAAACTGCTAAAAAATAGCATCAGTGGGCATCAATGCTCATCAATCGACTGATGGACTATGCTCAGTCGACTAATATCTTCCCCATTTCGAGCTACCACCTCCTATACCCCTCGAGATAGTCCTAGTGAGAGATTTTGAGTGGAATTCTTCTATTGATTCAAGATCCTACAAGATTAGGCATATATTATTACTATTCATCATCTCCTTCATCACCATTTCTCCATGTGAGCTTGAAGAGAGCTAGGGCTTTCGGAATTCTTGCCATGTACATTTCAATCCATCATTCCAACACTCCAATCTTGGTTTAAAGCTCCAATAGAGGTGGGAACATTAGTACTCAAACCTATTTTCGTAATATCATGTGTTGTATGTTTGATTTCAAACTAAATTAGGGTTTCTTGGTATAAATTAGTGATTTTGCATGTTCATTGGGATTGGGTTAGTTTTCGTTGATTCTTTTGATTGATTTGTGATATATATATATATATATATATTTATTATTGATTCGATGATTTCAAAAGAAACCCCACTATATGTTAAGATAGATGTATCTAGGTACGAAACCCATATAAACGGAGACGATAGCAGATAATACTGTGGGATACATAGATATATATGAGTATATTGATATGTTTAAAGTATGCGAGGCCATGGTTTCTTATGCTGGTGATATTATTGTTGTACTTAAGCGACTAGTTGACCCTTCATGAGTTTGTTAGAAACTCGCCAGTTCGTAACTATGTCGAGTAAGCTTATAATGTATTTTTGACTTGGAAAATGGGTGGAAACCATTAGGGGTATTCTACATTCAATCTCAATAGTGTAAATTATGAATTACACCTGGCTTGGTGCTAATTTAACAAATTGTTATGAATCCCCCCAATTGCTAAGATTAGTGAATAAATTTCTTAACTAAGCTATTAGTTGACGAACTTGGCGAATGTGGTTTGAGTACAACTATGATATTAATATATGGCTAACAGAGAAACCTATGATTTAAGAAATGTACAATTATTATGAAGGTTATATATATAATAAATGGAAATGTTGAATACTCCATTTGTTTATATGTTAAAACTTGTGGCCGGATAAATGTATGATATGAGTATATTATTTGGTGGATATATTTTATGGCTATTGGGTAGCCTAATTATTATAAGGCCTAGATATGTGATACTTTGAACAATTTGCATGGTTGATATGATTAGATTTTCGGACATGTACTAATGGTCCATGGGGTTGACTTAGCCTTAGTGGCTACATACCCTGGTCTGTGCAGAGGGACCCCGCTTTAAGAACGACATACTCTATGGTCCGTAAGGGGACCCCGCGAGGCGGCATACCCTACACCATCTAGGTGGTCCACGGGAGGACCTAGCCTTGGGGGCTTAGATCGCGATCGATGTGCACAGTAGAGTCCTATATGTCTGATGTGAGATGAGATTGACGGTTATGAGATTAGTGCCTACACTTCTCTTATGATGTATTTCCATTATTATGGTTTCCTTAGCTTCTGACGGTATATTCTTTATTGCATTTTCGGGGATTGGGCGGTGATTGGTGTGCATTCCATATAACATGATTTCTAAGTTATTTTGATAAGAGTATTATATATATATATATATATGTATATGTTTTATAAAAATATAAGTATATATACATATACATGGTTCAAATTACTTTCATAATCTCATGATGTATTTGCATTCCTAAAAGTATTTTCTTATCCAAATTCTTATAGTTTCTACTGAGCCCATGTTTGGCTCAATCCCATTTTTGAAAACTAGTTTTGCAGGTACTTCTAAAGGAACGGCATGAGTATGGATTCTAGAGGCCTCTGAATACCTTAGGCACTCTTAGTCGTTCATAAATGACTTGTTTTATTTATGAGTTTTATGTATTAATAACATTTGTAAAGTTATTGAGATTTGATGTAAAAGGCCTTTTATTAACTGTTGGGACCTCATTGGAGGATTTGTGTTGAGCTTGATTATTTGATATCTATTTACCTAATGTTTTCAAGATGTGGAGTTAAAGTTCTAGTAAGACTTATATTTTTCTTTATAAGTGTTGGTTTTATTGAAAATACGAACTCCACATGCCAAAAGTTTCTAAAAATTAGGCCTTACATGTAATTTACTGATAAATAAGTGTTAAATTATGTATTGTACACCTGCCATCACGTACGGTATCGTGATTAATTGGGTTTCGGAGGTCTACACTTCTTAACTAAATTCGGGGCGTCACATTTTTGTTCAATCTCGGATGATTCCTCCTCCCTTTGTTTGTAAGTTTAAGTAATCCTATCTTAGATTTTGTTTTAAGTATTCTATATGGTTTGGTGAATTTTGATTTCAATTTTGATTCCATTTCATGTTCTATAATTTGAATAAATCAGACGAGTCCCTTTAGGGAAGATACGCTTGCTAGTATGATCGCTTTACATTATGGGTGGACTGGATAAAAACCTAAACATAAATCATAATTGCTATAACTCATATGTTTCTTCACATATCACATTATTGTTTGAATCTTTGGTAAGTTATTACTTCATAGTAAGGTTAGAGCATAATCCGAGCTGTGAATTCGGTATACATGTTCTAAACTTCATGTTTGAGCGTTGATAACTTAGTTCGATGTCCTTAAACTCAAGTAGAGCTTACTACTTATCTGTCAAGTGGTCTGGCGAGCTTATTGGAATTGATTAAACTAGAGGGATTACCTTTAAACCATATTCCATATTGGGCTGATTTAAGTTTTTAAATCATATATTTATTTTATGACCTCAAGAATTAAGTGCTATGTCGTGTGAAGTGTAACATCGGAACCCTTTTTTGTATTTGTTTGTGGATACCATATAGGAATTGACTTGATCTTGTGGATTTGTAACTTGGTCGCTCAGTATTCTTTAGTACTATAATAACGAGGAATTGTGTTTAAAGTCATTTTCTCCATTCCTTGGCAGGGAACTCGGACGGAGGGATTTATGTGCCTTAGAATTCATACTTCATTTGTTCCTGTAGAGCTCTAGCTATTCGGATGTTCTTTGTTAGAGTTTTACATTTTAAAATTGTAACTACCCTTTTAAGGAGGGGAGACTTTGCAAGTCTTTGTGATTGAGTGAGTTACCTTCGATCTCATCGACTTTTACTAAAATTTTGAGGACTAGATTTATTAAGGAGCAGCAGTTATAACACCCACTAAGTGATTTCCTTATTAATACCTTTTATAATCTCCATTTATGCAAAAATCGTATGTTTTGGAGGCAAGTTTAGATTTAGGTGGTACTTGAGTGGTTTAGAACTTTTTCACGCTCCATTTAAATGTTATTACACTCGCCTATTAGGTCATAACCCATTTCGGGTGGTCCAAGAGAAATTCGAAAATTCACCATCTAAATTGCATTTACTGAAAAATGACCTTCTTGACTTGGAAAAGCCCTAACCTCTTTATCCGAAGTCCAAATAAGTCCCCGTTTGCGCTATTGAAAAGTAATTCAATTATCTAAAACTTTCGTGTTTTGGCCGGGACCTAATTCTCACTTCTAGAGGGTTAAAACTTAGCGCGAAGTGGCTACACTGCCAAAAATGGCATTAATTGGCATCAGTCGACTAAGGCACCTTGCTCAGTAGATTGATGGCCCCAGATTTGGTCAAAACTCGTATTTTTATTACTTTAACTCGACCTTAATTCATATATCTTCCCCTCAACACATAGAACCTTCCATGGTTGCCCAAATTTTGACCTAAGGAGCTAAAGAAGGTTATAAAGGGAGAATTTGAGATACAATGGGTAATTTCTCCACAACGATCATGGATTTAGCAAGGGTTTGGTAACTATTCATCTTCTTCACCACTACCCTAGCTAGGGTTTCAAGCTTTTTGGGAAATTTCGTGGCAATTCATTTTCAGCTCAATTCAACGCTTAATCTTTGAGGATCTAGCTTCATTAAGGTGGAAACACTAGTACTCAAACATACTAGATGCCATAGGTAATCGCAGAGAATCTTTAAGACTTGAATCTTGTGCTTTATCCTAATACTTGTTCAAAGCCTCTCAATGAGACTAGGCTAATTGTATTTTGAATTGTGAAAGCAGGGACCAAGTATTTATAGATTTGGTAAACCTTACCCATTAAAAGTTTACCAATAGTGAAACATTTTAGAATGCTTATCAGGAAAGAACTTAACCATAAGTGAATAGCTTATGTATTTATCAAGTTAGAATTTAACCTGAATAAAATAACTATAAACTTATCTAATTAAAACCACCAACCTATATCCATATCTCTTAAACTAAAAATTATATGTAATAAGGTACACCTTAAAACTCGTATACTCTATATCACTTTCGAGTAATTTGGCAAATTCATAAATTGACCTCGATCATTAATCTAGGTTTTAGCAATTGATAAAAATTAAATCAATAAAGCCCAACTTTTTAAAAAAAAATTATATCAATATCAGCTTGATTGTACCCTAAAAGTTTACCATAAGAGATTCAATACAAAACTTGAGGAAAAAGCTTAAACAAGGTTTGAAGTAATGACCAATCTGTAGTATGAACTTAAACAGTCATGGTCTAGGACCAAGAACTAGTATCCAAATGGTCACATCAATACCACCAGAGCTCATGTATTGGTCATGGTCAAAGTGAAATCTATGACCATTCATGATTTTTGGTGTAGTGAGTTATATGTGTTCCCCACATTTAGCACTATATTCATTTTAACATCATATATCTATCCCACAACTGTGAACATAGGACTAATTAAACTAGTTTGCAACATTCCCCCTTAAAGAGTTAAATCGTTTTAGTAGTGATTATCAAATGAGTTTTAAAATATATTATTCATTTAAAAAGCATTCCATAAATGTAAATATCTTGACTATTAAAGAAAATATCTTCACTATTTCATCTACTTAAAAACTTTCACTATTTTTTCATATTCTTGCAGCCATAAATTGTGACACCCCGAAATCCCGTTTAGAAGATTAAGCCTTCGGGACTCGGTTAATCACAGTGTCGTATCCGACGACGAGTGTTAAGGTATAAAATTATAATTTATATAAATGAAAATTACGTATATAACCATGTTTTCTAGAAAAATTTTGGCATGTGGAGTTGGTTTGTGTAATAAATTCAAAATCTGTCAAGATGTATGAATAAATTCAATTCTTGTACATACGCCACATTTATGAAAGAATGTTTGTAAAAAGTCATTAATGTCTATATAATACAAAGCCTCCAATGATGTCCCAATCTCATCAAAGTTTTACATCAAAAGTTTGAGAATACAGTACGCAATAAAATGTTTGATCAAAGTAGAATAATATACGTCATTTCCGAACAACTTCAGTAATTAGGCCATTAGAGCTAAATAAACTTCACAAGCACACCGTCCCTAAGAAACACCTGCGAAACTGGTTTGAAAAATTTGAGTGAACCAAACATGGCCTCAGTGGGAAATATAAAGTTTGTATAAGAAAATATGTTAGAAAACCATGCATGCCATGCTATGCATTATAATCAAAGTAGTTTTTGTTGATGGGATGCATATTTATAACTTCCACGACTATAACTCTTCTTTTAAATAAACCCCACTTTTCGAAATATACACTACTCACACTTTAGTACAAATATATATATATATACTTTTGGAGTAGTCAATACCATGAAAATATTTCGTGCCATGCATATATATAATGTCCCATACCCAAAGTATAAGAAAGGCAATATATATATTTTTCATCATACTGTATATGCCACAACACCGCGACCAAATCTATCACATCAATCATATATATAAACGTCACGTCTAGGATTTTATCTACGTGTGCATACAGATTTCGATCAAACACATTTTCTTCTGCCCCAAGGCAGGGACCACTTACCGGGTCCACCTAGACGAAGAATGCCCCCAAGGAAATAATATAAACTCACGTAACCACCAAGGCTATATGCTACAAGTGATAACCAAATCTCTACCTAGTATAAACGGTGTGGCTAACCTGTATCAATATCCAATACAATCTCAATAAAATAGGTAAGGGTTGGAAATATTATAATATGTATCTCAAAGTATGCGAATATCATATATTTATCATATTTTATATCCATATTAGGACATCATATCCACTCGGATGGGTTTTGTACCAAACTTTATACTCATCAATATATAATAGGAGATTCATATATAGTTAGAAAATCTAAGTTATAACTATCACAAATTCACCAAATAATTCATGTAAAATCATCCCAACCCTAACGAATAAGCAAATTTCGAAGTTATAGGCTTCTTAGTATAGGAAAAACAAATAAAATTCCAACAATATGTATGAGAATTGTATAAATCATTTGAGGACATAATATGGCTCATTTTATGGATATCACCCCATATCTAGCGCGTATCAAAGTTTTATTTTACCAAAATAACGTGTACACACTTGCGCGCTAACAACTAATAACAAGGGTTTGTGATAAATCAACTAAATGCGAGATTTTCTTATGAAATCATGAAATACTAACAATAATAAGTGAAAACCAACAATTATAATCATAAATTTCATACCTAAAACCCATGAATGCATAGAAATTCGTTTCGTATAGAAAACCCCCCAATTTGTATGAAAATGGTGATTAAAAGCATAATATTTAAAAATAAGCTTTAATACTATTGTTCCCACCTTTATAGGGTTAATCCCTCAAAGACTTTCCGCTGAATCAAGCCAGAAAGCATCAATCTCGAAATTCCCCAATTTGTAGCTTTAAAATCTTAGAAATTGTGAAAAACTTAAGAAGAATGAAGAAATGAGATAAAAAGAGAAGGAATGAAACATAAAAATCTCACCTAGGTTGATGTAGTCAACCACATCAAAAGCCATGTAGTTGACAACCACTATTCACATCACACAATTTTGCATGTTTGGTCACATGCTCAACTTTACGCCCAATTTTGGCCATCGGGGAGTGAGAATTGGGTCTTGGCCAAAACACGAAAGTTGTAAAAAGGATCAAAACTTAAAGATGATTATAAAGGGAACTCATTTGGATTTTGTATGAAAAAGTTATGGCCTCTCAAAGTTGGCCAAAAATTCATTTCAACAAAGGTTCGATTTTTCACCGTTAGCCCCCGATTCCAACCGCGGCTTCCTGCAATACGTTCTAACCACCCACGCATACTTAATATAATTAAAATGAGTTTTAAAAGTGTTGGATCGATTACGGAGGCTTCAGAACAAAATCGATTCCTCCAACGGAGACTTTTGCCTTGAACGGGCTTAAGAAGGAATTTATCGCGAAAACAACATACAAGGCCTTACATAAATCCAGACGTTGACGTTAAATTATCACTTAGTGTTGAGAGGCTGACGCAATTGGGAAAGAATACATATAAATGTATGTTAGATATGGATGGATCAAATGCCCAAGTAATATGTATACAATTAGAAGATGACAATGATGCCGGGAGGGCATGGTACACTTTTGGTATGCCTCGTATTCACCTTAATTTGCTTTATACGCATGATACAAGGTGATCAAACTTGAAAACCGTATCCACATAGTTACTGAAGTATTTTCATGTATTCTGGATGAATGGAAGGGTAAATTACTAGAATGCGGGCTACTACATCTCGATTTTGTCACATTCTCTTGTAACTATCAATAAATTCAACTATGTTATAAGTGAATTCTTAATTAAAAACATTATGGTGTGTTTGGATACATAGGATTGAAAGATAATCAGAATTCTAACTCTATAAAATATAAATTTTACAGAATTTCAAGTCTACGAATCTGAATTCTTCTATTTTTATAGTTGTCATATTTAGTTATAATTCTTGTATGATCTATGATTTTGTATTGCCATTTTTAACTAGCCCTTGTAATATATAGAACTCCATCTAGGAGTAGTTGGTAGAAATAAATTAATATATACTTGTATATATTAATATATATATATATATATAAACGTCTTTCTTCTTACATGCGTATTAATATAGAAAGGGATATATATGAATTAATTTTGATTAGTTAAAGTTAATACACACGAATGAGTATGAATCCTATATTCCTATTCATTTTTTGCTAATGTGCTAATTTTTTTAATATGTTAACTTCTTTAAGGATGTGATAGAAGCCATTCTATTCATATTTGATCTTGGCTATAGTCATAGAAACATTTGTTTAAATAACATTTATATTGTTCATCAAAGCCCTAGAGTAAGAGCTAAACTTAGTAAGATGGGGGGACAGGAAGGACAAAATCTTGCTGGACATCTTAACACATTTGCTGAAATGATTGGAAATATATTTCAGTCTATAGGTCTTGCAAAGATAATTCATGTCCCCATCTTTATTAGGAAACTGGGCGCAGTTTAAACTACGTAAAAAGATTTTCTTATAATTTTATTTTAAGACACTCAAAGTCATTATTAAAAATATTTTTTTTTACTTAATTTTAGACAAAATTTCATACATTGCCAAAATCACATAGTCTTGGTACTAACGGATGGAAGATGAACTTTCAGGATTCATGTGTTTCGAGAAAGGGAAGATATGGTAGTGAATGAATATATCGCTATTGATATTACTGGGTATTTAAGTGATCATGGATTAATAAATGGGCATTGTAGAAATCTGACTCCATGTGCTGAAATAAAAAAAATTTACATGGTTGCCAAATTGACGTAAATGCTGAAAACAGTCACAACTTCATGAATATCAACAAAGCATTTGTAGTTCATCCAAACAACGCTTTCATTAACAAGGTAAATGTCCAAGCATTTAATTTTTTGTTTCGATTTATATTGTTCATGAAAGCTCTGGATTAAAAGTTAAAGTTGGTAAGATGGGGACATGAATGAAAAAATCTTGTAGGAGATCTTAACGCATTTGCTAAAATGATTGAAAATATTAGTACAGAGGCCTCGCAAAGATGATTGACGTTCCCAACTTTCTTAATAAGCTGAGCCCAATTTAAATCAAGTAAAAATATTTTCTTATAATTATATTTTCAGATGCTCGAAGTCAATATTAAAAATAATTTTTTTATTTAATTTTAAAGAAATTTTCATTCATTGCCAAAGTCACATAGTCTTGGCACCACCGGACGGAAGGTTAACCTTTAGGATTTATGCGTTTGGGGAAGGAAAAGATGTAGCAATGAATGAATATATCGCTATTGATATTATTGAGTATTTAAATGATCTTGGATTACTAAATGGGTGCGGGAGAAATCTGACACGATGTGCTGAAATAAATAACTTGCCTACTTACTAAAATGTCGTAAATGATGAAAGCAATCATGACTTCATGAATGTCAATAAAACACTTGCAGCTAGTGTATCCAAACGACACCCCAATTAACACGGTAAATGTCTGAGCATTTTATTTTTTGTTTCTATTTATGTTGTTCGTGAAAGCTCTAAACTAAGAGCTAAACTTGCTAAGATGGGGGACAAGAAGGACAAAATTTTGCTAGAGATAGTAACGTATTTGCTAAAATGTTTGAAGGTATATTTCAATCCAAAGGCCCTCCAAAGGTGATTGAGGTCCTCAACATTCTTAATAACATGCGAGCAGTTTAAACCAGGTAAAAAAGTTTTCTTCTAATTTTTATTTTTATGACACTCAAAGTCATTATTAAAAATATAATTTTTTTATGTAATTTTAGAAAAAAAATTCATGCAATGTCAAAATTATATAATGGTGGCACCAGCGAACGGAAGGTGAACTTTCAGGATTCAAATGTTTTGGGAAGGGTAAGATATGGGAAAGAATGAATATATCGCTACTTATATTATTAGGTATTTAAATGATCATAGATTACTAAATGAGTGGTGAAAAAATTAAACGCCATGTGCTTAAAAAATAACTTGCTTACTTACCACATGCCATAAATGCTAAAAGAAGTCGCAACTTCATGAACGTCAATAAAACATTTGTGGTGCATCTAAACAACGTATATATAACACAGTAAATGTTGGAGTATTTAATTTTTTTTTTCGATTTATATTCAACGATTTGGATCAATTCTCTGGAATAATCTAGAATTCTATACAATTTTATTTAAATCCATAAAATTCTTGAGTATTCTTTAAGTATAAATATATATATATATATATATATATTCTAGGGTCTTGAAGAGTATTCCATTCTCCTGGTGTATTCCTGTACTTTTTGAAACCTTCTATAAGCCTCCAAGTTGACGGTTGGTGACATCCTTCCCCACCCAAGTTTGCAATGTCTTTATTGTGCCTTCCTCCTTGAACTTTTGTATGTGATTTGTAAATTGCTAATTTGCGTCTCTTGCTTCATTATTGAGGAGATTTTTCCACTAATCGAGTTGGGCACCTCTCTTATTCGAATGAGTCGATCTACTATAATATATTCAATATCCTTGTCGAAAGACGTGACAACTGCGGTAGTGCCATTTTTGACACTCCTCTTTTTAGGTCCTTCATGTTAGCATGATACAACTTTAAGAAACTAACATGGAAGACTGATTGGATCTTTAACTTGGGGGTAATTGCAATTGGTAAGAGACTTTCCCTACTTTCTTTATTATTGGGAAAGGTCCTTCATAACGTCTTACCAAGAACTTGTGTACTTTCCTTAGAGATTTGAATTGTTGGGGTAAGGGTTTCACCATCACCATGTCCCCCTCCTTGTATTCCATGTGCCTCCTAACACCACGAAAATATCGCGTTGCATTAACACAAGTCCAAGTCCGTTAAGTAGTAATATATTTTCGGTAGTCCAAGTGTCAGTCCACATGGATAATTAAAAAGATGTGGAATAAATCATAGATTATGATTTTCTGATTTTTCTAAAATGGTTGATTTTAAATTAACTTAAATGAAACGGGCTTGTAAAAATGCTAAGAAAGCACTAATGTATATGGAAATTTATTGCAAGGTAAGATAGAGTGATTGTAATCTCATAGAAAGATTTCAAATACATTATTCTAAAAGATGGGGAGCATGTTATATATCTCAATAATAACAGGCTCATTCCCAGTATAAAGTTATATCAAGAGAATGTATAATAAAAACTCCACCAAGCATGAATTTATCATCTATATCTCATAGCATGGTGTGCGAAGCTAAGCAAGTCATTCCCATACAAAGATAAATCAAGATATTAAATGATAAATTCATCAATAATAGGTTTAACAATGAGAAAATATTTGCAATCTCATCTAAATAAAAAATCCTTACAATGGAATGAGACGTAGCTTATGGCATAAATTCGTAATCTATTCGATCATTACATAAACAAGACTATAATGAGTATAAACATCATATATAGTATATAACGTACTCATTGTATCATTTAGTGAATCAAAGATAAACATCACAAGTTTATGTTATTTCTAAAGATCTTCATGAACTCATTATAATTTCTACAAAGAAATGAAAAATAAAGAGAAAGGAAAGGGAAGTACAAGCTTTCAAGAACTACACAAGTGTATTATGTTCTCATTTATGCTCAAGAACTAAAGATATATGGCATATAAAATATAATCATCATATGAAAATACCCTAAAAGCTTGTATAATGGTTGATTAGAAGAGGAAGGAGAATTCACAACTATTTATCAACATTTAAACATGGATTGAGATAATAATTACTCGAAATTACATTGCAAATTTCTTATGTACCTTATCAAATATTCTATTCCATAATAATTGTAGAAACAAAGATTATAAAAGGAGAAGGAAACATCATTCTTATAAATTAGTAGACTTACAAGATGAAGATGAAATTACAAGATGAGCTCTCAACTCTACTCTCTCCTTTTTTTTCTTACAAAACCTAGCTAACTTAGGTAACAATCTAAGCCTTAATATATACACTAAAGTATTACAAAATATCTAAAATAACTCAAAGCCACAAAATATCCCAAAGTTAGTGTGAAATGGCCAATCTAGTGGGAGCATGATTGATTATGGCTTTTCTATGATCGATCATGAAAGTAGTGAAAAAGGTTCTGGACTAGCATGATTGATCATGAGTCTGGGAAAAAGAGGATTCTGCATAAATATACTTCCAAACTTGCTTTTAATTAATCAATTGAAGCCCAACTACAAAGCACGCCTTTTCAAGCCGTGTTAAATATAAAACATGCTACGGGACTAATCATAAGATAAATCGGTATCTTAGGAAAGTTAGTGAGATAAACGCGTCAAACAACTTAAAAAAACATATGAATGGAAATATTATGCATTTATCAACTCTCCTTAACTTTTCTCTTGCTAGTCCCTTAGTAAGATAACTAAAATAAACAAAAAAAAAATGTCCACAAAGGCATTAAGCTATCCATTAAGCCGTTAAACTTATAAGTTCTCTTAAAAGAAGAGTTTTGTCTCATGAAGTTTTTCAGAAATGATACCTACAAACATTAAAAGTTTGATCGCGATGAATGAAGAAAATGAAGATTTCAAAAGTTTAACTTGCGAAGCTCATGGCATTACTATCACTATATCTGGAATCGAAGCTATTTGAATGATTGTTTAAATCACTTAACTTCTTTAAAAACTTACCCCAAACTTCCCTATTATCACATGTTAAGCCCTATTTGGTTCAATTTTTAAAAACTAGTTTTTTACCAAAAGTCAAATTTACTTTCACACTTCTCAAAATTCACTTCACTTTGCTTTCTCTCTCATAAAAAATTTAAAACACCATAACTTTAAATCCAAAATCAAAATTCGATATATATATTTGAAACCTACTCATCAAGATCTATAAAATAAGATCCATTGTGACTATTTTTTGAGTTTTTTTCATGAGTTTTTTTTGAATTGGTTGAAAAAAATTCAACAAAAACCAAATTCACTTTTCAACCTGATTTCACACTTCCCAGAAACTCAAATGAAAAAATCAACCAAACAAGCCCTAAGCCTTAGCTTGACGAAAATTTCATTTAAATATAGAGTCTTGATCATTAGAGAAGGAAGAGGAGTTTTTTCAAAAACAAAAGCTCAAGACACTACACCAAAAATAGGAAATTGTCACACTATATAAGCGGCAATTTGTCATAGTCAATGACCATAGCACACTTGCCATGGTTAGAACAGTATGAAGGCACATTTTTACAATTGATTTCTCTAATTGTCACGGTATTTTGAGAAATTGTCATGGTCTTTGACAGTGAAAAAATCTTTTAGTAATAACGCACACAATCTCGTCCGGCTTTTTTCGTGTTAATTGCTTATCTAGCCCTAATTTCACACTCTTTACATTATCATCACCCTCTCCCACGCAGCCATTGTCTTGCTTCCACACCCACACCATAAACCTTAGTTGCTGCCATTTTCTCTCTCTCGCTGTTAGTACTAAGCCTTCGTCAACAACCCTAGCCGCCGTGCCTACCATGAATGCCGCCGTTAACCCCCACAACAAACCTTAGACTCTGTCTCTCTAAAATGATTTACACAGGACCACTAAAAAAGGATTTTTATCCACTATTGTTAGCTGCAATTGTTTATTTGCTGCAAAGTGGGCTTGCTTTACACAGGACCACTAACAGTGGGTTTTTATATACATATGTGTTTGTGAATATAGATCTGAATTTGAGTATATGTGTGGCTGCAATTGTATATGTATGTGTGTGTTGTGATTTTGGTGGTGGGGCTATGGGAAGAAGATGGCGTTACTTTGTTTCACTTTTTATTTATTTATTTAATGTTTTATGTTTGACAATGGAGGGGCATATGTGTGTTTGTTTGCTTTAATAATCTGTGCGTAACAATTTTTATATTATCTTTAATTTATTAACAGTTAAAATTTAAAGACTAGCATAAAGCTTATTTATCAATTTGGTACCCATGAAAATTGTTTTTTATCCGACTTAGTAGCTCAAATTAATGCACCATTTATCTAAATTGATAGTTTATTTTATTTTTAATAACATTAAATCGGTAATCTTATTTTTTACACCATATATTAAATATATTCCAAAGTTTGAAATATACACATGCAGTTTATGTATTGGGGTGCAGGTTGAGGGGATTAAAGCTTTGTCTATACATGTCCTTTTTCTTTTCTATTTTCTTTTTAAATAGAAGAACGCATAAAAGAAAGATTGATGAAGCTTTTCAAATCTCTTTTTTAATTAAACAAAAGGTAATGATTCCATGACATGACGCAAAATATGAAAATTTTCAAAATTTTCACGTTAAAAATTTAAAAATAATTAATTAAATATCAATATAAGAATATATTTAGCCAAATTTGGGATGCTCCCATAAGAATTCCCGCATGCATTTTACCTATAGTAAAAGTGAATTATGAGATTTTGGTAGTGGGTCTGATTGGTTTAGAAAGAAAATTCCATTGCCTAAGCTGAAAATTTAAGATGGCTAAAATAATTATTACCTATTAATTAATAATATTGAAATTAGAATATTATTAAAAATATTAAAAGTTGACGCCGCTTAAATAGCGCGTTGCGATAGAGCCCAAGTGCAGGCACGTCAAGTTGTAATATAGTCTCGGAAGTCCGAGTGTCGAACCACAGGGATAAGTGAAAAGGAATGGAATGGATTACGGATTAAAGTGTTTTCTGATTCTTGTAAGATGAAATGGTTATCGAACAACGTAAATGTAAAATGGTTGTGAAAATTAATAAGAAAGCACTAAGGTAGTTGGAGGTTAGTTATGATTAAAGAGACGGTGATCACTCGCTCATACAAAGATTATAACACAAGATTTCTCAAAATATGGGGAATGTTGGTGTATCTCTCAATAGCAAAGGGTGCGACGCTAGGCGACTCATTCCCGAGTTGAAGCTATATCGAGAAAGAGACAAACGACATTCCACCAAAGACGGGGTTATCATTCCTACCTCTTAGCTACGGGTGTGAAGCAAGGCAACCCATTCCCGATGAGGCTAATCCGAGATAGATATGACAAACTCATCATTAAACGATTTAACATAAAGCAAGTGTAGTAATCTCATGATTTAAAGAATGAAAATTATAAAGTGAATCCTAACAATGAAACGGAATAAAGTTTATGGGATAAATTAGTCAACTCATCGTTTATCACATATGGTAGAACATAAAGAGTCTAAGTATCACATAAAGTGTAAGAAGCACTCAATATATCAATAAATGAATCAAAGATAAGCTAAACAAATTTAAAATCCATCTATGGAGTTTTAAGAACTATTCATAATTTCTATGAAGAGGGAAAAACTCCATGGATGGGGGAAAGGGGCTACAAGCTTTCTAGAACCATAGAAATATGTTGTATGCTCATTAACAACCAAGAACTAAATATACTAGGCATATAAAGTCTTAACTTAATATGAAAATACCTAGAAAGCTTGAAATAATGGAAGATATGATGAAGAAGAAGAAGATTCACAAATATTTATCAAACTTTAGATATGGATTGAGCCATTAATCACCAAAAATCATATCACAATCAACCTCCGTAACCTTAGAAATAGACTACTCCATAATAGATGCAAGAACAAATATCATAGAAGAAGAAATCATTCTTACAAATTAAGCACTTACAATGGAGAAATGAAGAACAATATTCAAAGAGCTCTCCCTTCTCTCTAGAACTCTAAAAAATATCTAAAAACTAGATAAAAAGATCTTAAGGTAAAAGAAATAATATATATTAAAAGGTAGCAAAATATCTAGCTAAATATCTAAAATAACTTGAACCACTAAAATAGCCCATTTTGGGTGTGAAATGGCCAAGTTTCCAGGGCCATGATCGATCATGGCCAACCCATGATCGATCATGGGGTCTTCTGCCTGAATATTATTTGCACCATGATCGATCATGGGATTCCATGATCGATCATGCTTCTGGAAATTCTCCAAATCAGCACTTTTGTAGCTTTTGGCTAGCGCTTGATCAATCATTCGAAGGCCATTGCATCCTATGCCTATAAACACATAGAAACACAACAAAAGCACACCTAGCGGGACGATGTTAGATACAAAACTCGCCAAGACACTAATCTCGAGATAAGTGGATAATTAGGCATAATTAAAGCAACAAACGCGTCATGCGACTCTGGGAAAGAGCTTATGCATGACAATATTATGCGTTTATCAACTCCCCTCAACTTATCTCTTGCTAGTCCCTTAGCAAGACAAAAATATATAATTACAAAAGCACTATGCTAAACAAAAAAAAAATTGTTAACTTCTAAGTTCCCAAAGAAGACGAGTTGCATCTCGTGAAGGTTTTCAGAAATGATACCTACAAACATTAGGAGTTTGATCATGATGAATGATGAGAATGAAGATTCAAATTTCAATTTGCAAAGCAAGAGGCATTACTATCAACTTTCCAGAATGACGGACTTTTGAATGATCATCTAATTCGCTTATCTCCTTTAGAACACAATCCCATATTCTCCAATACTCACATACTAGACTTTGATTCAAACAATTCAATATAAACACAAAGAGTCATAATCATTCGAGAAGGAAGAGAGAACTTTTTCAAAAACAAAAGCTCCGAGATTTGTCAATTCTAAGCACTTTCTTTATCTTTTACTTGGAAATTTCGCTAAATTAGTTCAGGGCGGTTTTCATCTCTATGGGGGGCAGCGGTCTCACTTATGAAATTTTCTCAAAATTATGCTCATTCATTGGAGCTTAAAGGAAGCTATTCACCCTTTCCCATATGGTAACCTTTACCCATCCGTAATATTAGACAAAGAGACTTAATATTTAGTCAAGTGAAGCTTTAAGTCAATATTAGGATAAAAGTCATCCAAGTTGTCAAAGTGCTATGCTTTTGTCCTCTCATTGGAGGATCTTTTCGAAAGAGCTTCCATTATTTTTGGACAAAAATTTCTCTTCTCTCAATGAAAATAAATCTAAGTGTTATTACCGAAAAGAAAACAACCGAAGCAATCTAGCATGAGGAGCATGAGAATATAACGGGATATGAGACTAAGTGGAGCAAGGCAATTTAGATTATCATTCAAATTCCTATCTTGATCAAAGAATTCATGCCAAAAGCTAATGAAACAATGGTCTTCATTGAACAAAGTCAATCAATCAATCATCACTTTTCAAACTTCTCAAAAAAAAAATTCTACTACACATGGAAATGAACAATAGCAAGCCAAACAAAATAAACACAAAATAACGCACCCCCCTCAACTTGAAACACACATTGTCCTCAATGAAAAGAGAACAAATAACAACGCACGGAAGGGCTACTTTGGCTTTGCTTCCCATGAGACAAAAATAAGACATAAACAAAAACTATTCACAAAACGGGTTAGAATTAGAATTCAAAAGCAAAAACCATAACATTCAATCATTAAAACCAAGTTTTAAAGTTAACATCATGTCAAAGTTCTAATACAACCCAAAAAGAAATAAAATAAAGCTAAGCGTAAATATAACTAATAAAAGAGTTTTCAGGATTTGGCAAATCGCATCACATGTCGGGAGGTGGGGGTGGAGGGAATCGACCGTACAACGCCTCGAACTGCTGGCGTATGAACTCCTGCTGAGCTGCCATCTGCTCTGCAACTCTTGCCTCGACTTGGGCTGCTATCTCTGCTTGAAGACGGTCCTGTCGCGATATCATAATCTCCACCCTCTCATTGACACCCGCGAATCCGGTGTGGATCAAGGCAGTCATTTGTTCAAACTGCTCTCTAATGAACTCCCTATTGTCATCCACAGGCCCAGAGCTTGCCCTTCTTCTACGCCTTGATGTACCCGGAACATCCGCTCCTGCTTCTTCAGCCCCTTCTTCTTCGCTATCACCCTGTTGTGGTGCGGCTGTGGAAGAACTCGGCCTGTTCCTCAGTTGACCAGCGGCTCGAGTTTGGGTGGACCTATTCAGCGGTGCCCTAGGCATTTTCTTCTCATCGTCGGCTCTCTCAATTACCCCCGCTCGCAAACAGATCTTAGTGATCAACGACCCAAATTTGATTGTTTCATTGTGGGCGACCAAATCGATGATTCGCGCTATTCGCCCAATGATATGACGCAACAAGCAGCAGCGCTTGTTCGTTGCTATGGCGTATAGTACATAAGCCTGAGACGGGTAAATGTGCTGGGTATGGGAAGTTGGGTCCAAAGCGTTGGCAATTACCAGCCAAAGAGTTCTAAATCCCTCACGTATGTGGCTCCTATCGAATTGGTTCCCAATCCATTCTCTGGGTTCACCGGCTAGAAATGTGGCTAGATCGTTAGGCCTCGGCTCTAAATAGTTGGTAGTGTCCGAATAGGGGAGGTCATGAGCATTAGGTGGCAAAGCTGAGATTCCCGTAATCTCAGTCAAAACTTCGAGGTTAAACGGAACCGTTCTGCCTCGAACATGAGCTACATATGTATATGGTGTATCGGGAACTTGAATCAAACTTGCAATAAATTCACGACAAATGGTGAGATTACATTGAGTACCTGGTTGACGCAAGTAGTTAATCCACCCCGGATATTGCTCAAACGTTGCTCGCTGGGGGAAATCGTCCAGCGTACCGATGAATACCGGCCTCTCTATCACTACCGTCCTCGTTTTGAAGGCGTAGTTCCACCACTCAAATTCTTGACGGCTCCGAAATCCGCGATAGCCGCCTCTCGCGGCTTCAATGGTAAGCGGCTTAGTGGGAGGGTTTGAGGAAGACATAATGGAGGAGTGCTATGCTTTAGAGGAGGTGGAGAGGAGGAATTTGAAGCCTTGAGATGCTAGGGCTCGAAAATGGTGATGAGAGAGGGAAGAGGTGATTTTTTTTTTTTTTTTTTTTTTTTTTTTTTTTTTTTTTGAGATGGGTTTGATGATTGGGGTTGGAAATTGAGGGATTTGAAGGTTGAATCTAGGTGGGGGTGGATGGAATTGGTGTTTAGAGAAGATTTAGGAAGAATGGGGGAGAAAGGGCTAGAGCTCGAAATGGATTTGGGAGAAGGGTTTGTGAGAAATGGGCGTGATTTTACGGTTCCCCTGTTTTAAGTCGCGGCCATGATCGATCATGGCCAACCCATGATCGATCATGGGTTGCTCTGCCCAGTCATTACTTTGTACAATGATCGATCATGGTGAGGGCATGATCGATCATGCTCCTCTCTGCCCAGCTGCTTCAATACCATGATCGATCATGGGATTTCATGATCGATCATGCTCTAGATTTCTTGAGAGAATTTCTACTATGATCGATCATGGTGGGGGCATGATCGATCATGGTCCAATCTGCCAGAAATTTCTCTTTGCCTTCCTTGCTCTTCTACACCTCAATTCTTCCCCTCAACTTGTTTCAAACTTTCCCAATCACACCCGACTCTCAGATGGAAATTCCTGAAACTCAAACATACTAACAAAAACATTATTTACAAAATCGACCCATGCTTGTTAGGCATAGGTCGGTTCTTCGAGAGGGGTGGACTCATCTCGAACTGGGAATTCCAAAAACGGCTTAAGACGTTGACCGTTCACTTTGAACACGAAGCCTGTTTTGGGATCCTCAACTTCCACAGCCCCAAAAGGAAATACGTGACGGACAACATAGGGGCCGGTCCAACGAGACTTTAACTTCCCGGGGAAGAGATGCAATCGAGTGTCATAAACAAGAACTTTGTGCCCAAGTTTGAATTCTTTCCTCAAAATGGATTTATCATGAAAGATTTTGGCACGTTCCTTGCTTATTTTTGCATTATCATAAGCATCTCTTCTTAACTCCTCAATTTCATTAATTTGCAACTTACGGTCAAGCCCGGCTTTTGTCAAATCGCACTTAACCATCTTAATTGCCCAGTATGATTTGTGCTCCAACTCTACTGGCAAATGACATGGTTTTCCGTACACTATACGATAGGGAGACATATCTAGAGTTGTTTTGTACGCAGTACGGTAAGCCCAAAGTGCATCGGTCAGTCTCAACGACCAATCTTTGCGGTTCGGGTTTACCGTTTTCTCTAGAATCTGTTTGATCTCCCTATTTGCCAACTCGGCTTGACCATTAGTTTGAGGATGATAAGCGAGCGATACTTTGTGATTTACACCGTACTTTTGCATTAATGATTGAAACGGTTTATTGCAAAAGTGAGTACCGCCATCGCTTATTATTGCCTTGGGGGTGCCAAAACGTGCAAGAATGTGTTCTTTCAGAAATCGGATCACCACTTTGTGATCATTTTTCTTGCACGCTTGGGCTTCTACCCATTTTGAAACGTAATCTACGGCAACTAAAATGTAAAGGTTACCGTAGGATGATGGGAAAGGTCCCATGAAGTCGATGCCCCAACAGTCGAAGATTTCGATCATCAGAATTGGGTTGAGAGGCATCATATTCCTCTTGGAGATCCCTCCAAGCATTTGGCATCTCTGACATGCCTTGCAGAAGCGTTGTGCATCCTTGAAGAGCGACGGCCAGTACAATCCGCTTTGTAAAATCTTAGCGGTTGTCTTCTTTGCTGAAAAGTGTCCTCCGCAAGCTTCGGAATGGCAGAAGGACAGAACTCTCTCCACTTCTTCGTCTGGGATGCACCGTCGGATGATCTGATCCGCACAATATTTAAATAGGTACGGTTCATCCCAGTAAAATCGACCCACTTCCCTCAAGAACCTTTTTCTGTCTTGCGCAACCCATGACTTCGGTATCTTGTCGGTCACCAGATAATTCACGATGTCTGCATACCATGGGAGTGTTGAGATTGCTAACAATTGCTCATCCGGAAACGAGTCTTGGATCGGGCTTTCTTCGGTGTTGTTCGTGAAAGTGAGTCGAGATAGATGATCGGCCACCACGTTCTCGACTCCCTTTTTGTCCTTGATGCTTAAATGAAATTCTTGCAACAAGAGTATCCATCTAAGAAGTCGCGGCTTGGCATCCTTCTTTATGAACAGGTACTTCAATGCTGCGTGATCCGTGAAGACAACGATGGGCGATCCTATCAAGTAGGATCGAAACTTGTCCAAGGCGAAGACAATTGCCAGGAGCTCTTTCTCTGTCGTGGTGTAATTCATTTGCGCATCATTCAAAGTCCTACTTGCATAGTAAATTACACCCGGTTTCTTGTCTTTCCGTTGACCAAGAACCGCTCCAACTGCATAATCGCTTGCATCACACATGAGCTCGAATGGCAAGCTCCAATCCGGTGCCTGCATAATCGGTGCAGTGGTGAGCATATGCTTCAGAGAGACGAAAGCTTCCTCGCACTTGGCGTTCCACTCAAACGGTGCGTCCTTGAGAAGCAGATTGCACATTGGCTTGGAAATGGAACTGAAGTTCTTGATAAACCTTCTATAAAACCCGGCATGTCCCAGAAATGATCGGACATCTTTTACATTCTTGGGTGTAGGAAGTTTAGAAATCAGTTCGATCTTTGCTTTGTCTACTTCAATTCCTTCCGATGAAATGATGTGCCCCAATACGATTCCCTTGGTGACCATAAAATGGCACTTCTCCCAATTCAATATCAATTGCTTTTCCACGCATCTTTCCAGGACCTGTTCCAAGTTAGCTAAGCAATTGTCGAATGACTTACCATAGACGGTAAAGTCATCCATGAAAACTTCCAAAGTCCTTTCCACCATATCACTAAAAATACTCAGCATACACCGTTGGAAAGTGGCCGGTGCATTACATAGACCAAAGGGCATTCTTCGATAAGCGAAGGTACCAAAGGGACATGTAAAGGTGGTCTTTTCTTGATCATCTAGGTCAATCTCAATTTGATTGTACCCGGAAAAACCATCGAGGAAAGAGTAATATTCATGGCCCGCTACTCTTTCTAGAGTTTGATCCAAAAAGGGTAGTGGGAAATGATCTTTACGAGTTGCCTCGTTGAGTTTACGGTAGTCAATGCACATTCGCCACCCGGTGGTGACTCTTTGCGGAATCAACTCATTTGATTCGTTCTTGACTACCGTAAGACCTGATTTTTTCGGTACCACTTGAGTTGGACTAACCCATTTACTATCCGAGATTGGATAGATGATCTTTGCATCCAACAATTTCAACACCTCGTTCCTAACCACTTCTTGCATGTTAGGATTCAACCGGCGTTGAAATTGTCTCGATGTTTTTGCCCCATCCTCCAAGTGAATTTTATGTGTACAAATCAAAGGGCTTATGCCTTGAAGGTCGGCCAGAGTCCAACCAAAAGCTTTTTTGTATTTACCAAGCAAATGGACTAACCTTACCTCTTGGTCATCCGAAAGTTCGGACGATATGATGACAGGGTAAGTGTCTGAAGCTCCCAAAAAGGCATACTTCAAGTTGCTCGGCAATAGCTTAAGGTCCATCTTTCCTTCGTGCGTTTTGGTGGACGACGATGTGTTTTCCTCTCTCTCCGAAGATTCAACCTGTTTGTCAGACAAAGAAAACACTTGCATACAATCCTCGGGTTCATCGGAAGTGGTTAGATAACCTTCCGTTGACTCCGATTCAAAATTTGCCACAAAGTGGTCTTGGATACATGACTCTATCATGTTCACGTGTTCATTTTCCTCATTATCATCGTCATCTCTTTGATTGCTCAAAGAGAACACGTTTAGCTCTAGAGTCATGTTGCCAAATTTTAACTTCACGATTCCATTCTTGCAATTTATTATGGCATTAGAAGTAGCAAGAAATGGTCGTCCGAGAATGACCGGAATCTCATTGGTGGGATTTGACACAGGTTGCATGTCGAGGATGATGAAATCAACCGGAAAATAAAACTTGTCGACTTGGACAAGCACATCCTCGACTATCCCTCTTGGGATCTTAACGGATCGATCCGCTAATTGAATAGTAACCCTCGTGGGTTTCAACTCACCCAACCCCAATTGTTGATATACCGAGTATGGGAGCACATTCACACTTGCTCCCAAATCTAACAATGCATTCTTGATCCTACAATTTCCTATGATACACGAAATTGTGGGACAACCGGGGTCTTTGAACTTGGGGGCTCTCGTGCCTTGCATGAGGGAGCTCACTTGCTCCGCCATAAAGGCCTTTTTCTTGACATTCAACCTTCGTTTGGTAGTACATAAGTCCTTGAGGAACTTAGCGTACGAAGGTATTTGCTTGACCGCGTCAAGCAATGGAATGTTGATTTTCACTTGCCTAAAGACATCCAAAATCTCGGTATTAGACTTGGACGGTTGGTTCAATCTCTCCGGAAATGGGACTTTGATCCCATTTTTGATCTTTTCAAGATCCTCCTTCCCTCGTCTCTCTTCCTCTCTTCTCTTTTCGTCACTCACAACTTGTTCAACCTCCGACGCCTCAACACTTGTAGATTTAACTATGTCCGCCACCTTGGGGGTTTTAGGAACAATAGTCTTGTCCACCTCCTTTCCACTTCTCAGGATCGTGATAGATTTGAGTTCTTCTACCTTGGTTTGCCATTCTTGGAGATGTGGGAGGGCTAATTCGAATATCCACAAACAATCGCCCTTGCATGGGCTTGGACAATGATTCGAATCACTCCTTGGGAACTCTACAAAATAAAACAGAAAATAAGGGAGAAAAATAAATTAATCAAATAGAGAGAAATACTTACAGAATGGTTTTATACAAAACCCGAAATTCGCCTTTTGCCTTATTCCCCGGCAACGGCGCCAAAAACTTGACGCCGCTTAAATAGCGCGTTGCGATAGAGCCCAAGTGCAGGCACGTCAAGTTGTAATATAGTCTCGGAAGTCCGAGTGTCGAACCACAGGGATAAGTGAAAAGGAATGGAATGGATTACGGATTAAAGTGTTTTCTGATTCTTGTAAGATGAAATGGTTATCGAACAATGTAAATGTAAAATGGTTGTGAAAATTAATAAGAAAGCACTAAGGTAGTTGGAGGTTAGTTATGATTAAAGAGACGGTGATCACTCGCTCATACAAAGATTATAACACAAGATTTCTCAAAATATGGGGAATGTTGGTGTATCTCTCAATAGCAAAGGGTGCGACGCTAGGCGACTCATTCCCGAGTTGAAGCTATATCGAGAAAGAGACAAACGACATTCCACCAAAGACGGGGTTTATCCCAACATTTATAAAAGCTTTCATGTTCTTTTGGTGAAAAATTTGATATCGCCCTTCTTAAAGCATTGGTTCTATGAACGGGGAAGAATTTTTTTAGAAATTCCGCTTGAAGCTCTTGCCAAGACCGAATTGATTGCGGTCTTTGAGCATTTAACCAAATTTTTCCTTTGTCTTTTAGGGAGAAAGGAAAGAGCTTTAAACGCATGACATCCTCATTAATATTTGCCTCACGAAATGTGGAGCAGACTTCTTCAAAGTCTTTCAAGTGCAAGTATGGGTTTTCCGACTCCATACCATGAAAAGAAGGGATATGTTGAAGCATACCAGGTTTGAAAGAGAACGCTCCGGCTTGGCCAGCAGGAAGCACGATGCATGAGTTTGAAGTTGCCCGAGGCGGTTGAAGGTAGTCTCTCATGGTCCTAACAGGAGGAACATTGTTGGCCCCTTCCCCTTCATTATCGCTCTCGAGATCCTCGTTTCTACCTTGGTTTGCCATTCTTGGAGATGTGGGAGGGCTAATTCGAATATCCACAAACAATCGCCCTTGCATGGGCTTGGACAATGATTCGAATCACTCCTTGGGAACTCTACAAAATAAAACAGAAAATAAGGGAGAAAAATAAATTAATCAAATAGAGAGAAATACTTACAGAATGGTTTTATACAAAACCCGAAATTCGCCTTTTGCCTTATTCCCCGGCAACGGCGCCAAAAACTTGACGCCGCTTAAATAGCGCGTTGCGATAGAGCCCAAGTGCAGGCACGTCAAGTTGTAATATAGTCTCGGAAGTCCGAGTGTCGAACCACAGGGATAAGTGAAAAGGAATGGAATGGATTACGGATTAAAGTGTTTTCTGATTCTTGTAAGATGAAATGGTTATCGAACAACGTAAATGTAAAATGGTTGTGAAAATTAATAAGAAAGCACTAAGGTAGTTGGAGGTTAGTTATGATTAAAGAGACGGTGATCACTCGCTCATACAAAGATTATAACACAAGATTTCTCAAAATATGGGGAATGTTGGTGTATCTCTCAATAGCAAAGGGTGCGACGCTAGGCGACTCATTCCCGAGTTGAAGCTATATCGAGAAAGAGACAAACGACATTCCACCAAAGACGGGGTTATCATTCCTACCTCTTAGCTACGGGTGTGAAGCAAGGCAACCCATTCCCGATGAGGCTAATCCGAGATAGATATGACAAACTCATCATTAAACGATTTAACATAAAGCAAGTGTAGTAATCTCATGATTTAAAGAATGAAAATTATAAAGTGAATCCTAACAATGAAACGGAATAAAGTTTATGGGATAAATTAGTCAACTCATCGTTTATCACATATGGTAGAACATAAAGAGTCTAAGTATCACATAAAGTGTAAGAAGCACTCAATATATCAATAAATGAATCAAAGATAAGCTAAACAAATTTAAAATCCATCTATGGAGTTTTAAGAACTATTCATAATTTCTATGAAGAGGGAAAAACTCCATGGATGGGGGAAAGGGGCTACAAGCTTTCTAGAACCATAGAAATATGTTGTATGCTCATTAACAACCAAGAACTAAATATACTAGGCATATAAAGTCTTAACTTAATATGAAAATACCTAGAAAGCTTGAAATAATGGAAGATATGATGAAGAAGAAGAAGATTCACAAATATTTATCAAACTTTAGATATGGATTGAGCCATTAATCACCAAAAATCATATCACAATCAACCTCCGTAACCTTAGAAATAGACTACTCCATAATAGATGCAAGAACAAATATCATAGAAGAAGAAATCATTCTTACAAATTAAGCACTTACAATGGAGAAATGAAGAACAATATTCAAAGAGCTCTCCCTTCTCTCTAGAACTCTAAAAAATATCTAAAAAACTAGATAAAAAGATCTTAAGGTAAAAGAAATAATATATATTAAAAGGTAGCAAAATATCTAGCTAAATATCTAAAATAACTTGAACCACTAAAATAGCCCATTTTGGGTGTGAAATGGCCAAGTTTCCAGGGCCATGATCGATCATGGCCAACCCATGATCGATCATGGGGTCTTCTGCCTGAATATTATTTGCACCATGATCGATCATGGGATTCCATGATCGATCATGCTTCTGGAAATTCTCCAAATCAGCACTTTTGTAGCTTTTGGCTAGCGCTTGATCAATCATTCGAAGGCCATTGCATCCTATGCCTATAAACACATAGAAACACAACAAAAGCACACCTAGCGGGACGATGTTAGATACAAAACTCGCCAAGACACTAATCTCGAGATAAGTGGATAATTAGGCATAATTAAAGCAACAAACGCGTCATGCGACTCTGGGAAAGAGCTTATGCATGACAATATTATGCGTTTATCAAAAGTCAAACAGTAACATTTAATATAAGATGGCCTAGTACTATATCGCTATGGGGTGGCTTAGTGGTTCACTAGATCCTTGTGATGGATCGATCTATTTAATCATTTCTATAAAATGCTCTCTACAAATAAAGAGTATCTTTTAGAGTAATGAGCTTCATTTAAAAACCACCTCCAATAATACTCTTTATTTGAATTATGTTATTATTATTTTTCTATATTATTTTGTTACTTTTAGCATCGCATTTGTTTTGAGCACTTGGTCTATTCAAGGCCTCTAAGATTGAGACAAGTCTCTTAAAATGTGCAAAAGTCAAATTTAATTATTATTTTAAGACAACTAATTTTATTTTTTCTTTTGTATTAACAATTTTTTTTCCTAGCAGAAATTGTGCCAAGTTAAGTGTATGTAACTTTTTTACACAAAGCCAAAGTGTATTTTGAGACAAAAGATAAGGAGTAATTCTTGAGCACAATTGAGAGGAAAAAAAAGAAAAAGAAAGAGCTTGTTCGAATTGTGTAATCAATAAGAAAGAAAAAATAGAGGGGATAAATAATTATATTTTAATTCTACTGCATACGGGAACGGTTGGAATTGCAGAACTACACTTATAATGGATTTTCTTTTTTTGAATTGTAGAACTATACTAGTGGATTTTTTTTTCTTTTAGTTAATTCTTGTGCAACTTGCATGAATTCTTGTACCCTAGATGCATGACAAGGTTCAATTGTTATTATTAGGCTAACCCACTCGCTCATAAAAATTCCCCAAGTGAGACTCAAATTAACCTTGGATTCAGGTGAGCTTCTTTAGAACTAGGCTAACCCCCTCACTCATAGAAAAATCCCTCTTAAATGTTTGTCATTATATTTGCTTATGCTTATTAACTAATATAAATCTTTCTATTTTTATCGATTATGTTACTAACCCTAAAGAAATTTTCTATATCACATTGTCAATGACTTGGAATGGTAGGAGAAAGAATTTGAAGGCTATTTAAAACATTGATCTCCAATTATTTACTTCTCCAAAACATTGTTGAACACAAAGCAACATAGGCTAAATTGTCACAAAGGGGGAAAAATAAAGCAAACAAGTCTCTAAAGACTGATATTCATTGTCTTCCTAGAAAATCATACGTTGAGAAAACTAAGGGGATGGTATGTATGAAGGCAATTTTTAGTATAAGCACGTGCCATTTAAACTTTTATTTAATTTTGCTTTTGTCAACATTTGCAAAAAATCAAGGATCCTAAGAGGCGATCACCTGAATTGACTGAAGTATATATTGAAGCACGAAAACAGCCTAAAATAGGTCAACTGTTGTGATAAATTTTAATACTCGCAAGCGCACGAATCAATTTATAATATAGCGTATAAGCGAGGTCGATCCCACAGAGACTCACACAATATGTTTAAATTTTATCTTGTTAATTTTTCATAAATTCCTAATCTAGCCAAGAATAATTGATGCAAATCAAACAAATAAAATAAAGCAAATGAAATACAATAAAGTAAAGTAAAGTAAATAAAGTAAACTAAATTAATGGAACTAAATTAAATAATACGAAGCAAGTTAATAAAATTAATGAATTAATTGACTAGGGTTTTGAAGTTATATATTTAATATTATCTTCCTTAGTATTCATGCGCATAAACTCTACTCTTATCTCGCACTAATTTGATCTCTCGACTCTATTAGATGCGAAAAATAAAATCATTCAAGTTCAAGTAATTAATAAAATCCAATTATAATTCTTCCACAGCCAAACTAATGTATAAAATCAAAACACTCATTATATCCATCAAAACACACCCTATATCCGCTCTTAACAAATCATAAGGTGAATCCAACAAAACATAGCGAGAATCCAACTTTATTTTTTTTATCAATTAAAATAGGCATCCAATAAAAAGAATTGTATTTAATATTAAAGCATTAGATTGGTAGAGTCAATTGGCATGAATACGTGCAATAGAATCAATTAAATATATTCATCCTAACCCTAGTACAAATTTACACTAACATGATAAAAATTAAATAACAAATAGAATTAAAAAAAAACTTGGCATTAAATTAAAAAGCAAATATAAATCTTCAATCTTTAATTCTTCAAACCAAAAGAAAGAAAACAAAAGAACTCAAGAAGAGAGAGAGAGAGAGAGAGAGAGAGGGGGAGAGAGAGAGAGCGCCACGGCAGTGCTGCTGCTGGCTGCTTGATTTTTTATATAGGGGAATTGCTTGAGGGCTTCAATTAATTCTAGTAGGTTTAGGCTTTTGGATTTGGGCCATATGGGTCTTCATTTTAAGGATAATGGGGCAATCGGATTTTTTTTAACATGGGTTATATTTGCTGCTTCTATTTCCAGGCTTTTTAATGGGCCTAAGCCCATACTAAGAATAATGAATTTTTGCACTTTTAAATTGCTGAATTCTGCGTCGCAATTTCGGACCCCGAAATGGCTGAATTTGAAAAAGTGTTGAACTGAAAAGTTGTAGCTCTCGAAATTCTCTTCAATTTAGGGTCAAGAATCGCATTATTTGGAGTTCCGAGTAAAAATTTATGCATCTGAAAGATTGAGCACTTTTAGGTGTCTTCATAAGCTTTAATTTCTCTATTTTGTCAATATTTTTCAATTCTTTATTAACACCTGAAAAGCATTAAAAATATAAATATTATTAATATTTTACGCTTTTTAAATTATAAATTAACATAATAGATTATACCAATTCTTTGGCGCATCACCAACTTCACCCTAATGTTGTTGAAGAAATTGTAAGTTGGTTTTGTCATATAACTCAAGTTTTTGATGTTATTTATAAGTTGAATATATATATAATAATAATTAACCAATATATTTTGTAGCAAAAATTGAATGAGTTGAGAAGCAGCCAAGACTTGGAAAAGCTATACATCTTTGGATAATAATGCCTTAACACAAGCTTTTGGCAAGGACAAGAAGGGATGGACTTGTGGTGTAGGTCCAGTGTCAAAAACCAAAGTGAAATCTATCACTCTTATTCGGTCAGATATGCAAAACATAAAGAAGAATGTGATGAACAAAATTTAAAAAAAAATCCAAGAGGTAAACTCAAATATGCAATTTATCTTAAAAGCAGTTTCTTCAATAAGTCAAGTTTTTTCGCCTCCACAATTTACTCCAATTCGAAATAAAAGTGAACGTTGTCTATATTTTGGGGGATGATAGTGAATCTTTGTATCTTAATGTACAAGGGCATGTCACCACTATCAGAGAAGTTTTAGGTGGTTTTGTTGTGTGACCAATATATTTTATTCAGTTGTAGTTCTAATTGTTATAGTTTGGATATGTTAAACTTGTAGTCTATCATTTGGACATTAATTGTTTGAATACATTTTGCTAGTTTTGTGTTCTTTAGCCAACTTTATGGAGTGATAAAATTAAGTTTATTATATGTATTTTGCTTTTAATGTTGGCAGATATTAGTATGAATACAATTGAAGCTTGATGTCAAAATACACTGTTTTATATATACTTTTAAACAGGGGAAAAAATAATTGGTTTTCAAAATTTTAAAATATTTTTTTTGAATTTAATTCAATAATTGTCACGGTCAATAACTGTGACAAACAAGTATGACAAAAGTAAGCAATAAATGTTTTATACTTTTCGCGGTTAATGACTGTAGCAAATTTTTATGTTTGTTGCTGTCAATGATCGTGACAAATTGCTACGGTCAATGATAGCGGCAATATATATTCATTCCTATAGATTAAACTCACACTTTTCTATCAGATTTGTCCTGGTTTTCGACCATGACAAATGTGTTTGTCCCGGTGCTACCGTGGCAACAAGCCTTTGTGGCGGTCATTGATCATGACAAATTCTTATTTTTGGTGTATTGAGATTTTTGATAATTCTAAGCACTTTATGTTATATTTTCTTGCAAAATTTTGCTTAATTAGATGAATGAGGCATGTTTTTCTATAGGAGGGCAGCTATCTCACTTCTTGGAAAAAAAAATCAATGCTATTTTCCAAGCATAAAAAGGAAGCTATTAACCCATTCCAAAAGGTTGCCTTTCCCTTATCATCAAGTTCACACATAGCGGCTTTATTATTACCAAGCAAAGCATTAAGTCAATATTAAGATAAAAGTCATCCTTGTTTATATATATATATAAGTCTTCTAAGTTTACAGAGTGCCATGCATTTGTCCTCAACTTTGCAAGATCTTTTCGAAAGAGCTTCCATAATTTTTTGACAAAAAATCGCTCTTCTCAAAATGATAACAACTATAAATGTTACGAAAGAACTTCTCTAGCCATAGCATTTACACATTTTAAAGGATGATTATAGGGCCATGGATCTAATTAAAGCAAGGAAATCTAGATTATTGCTCAAAAACTTTTCTAGAACAAGGAATTCATGCCACTAGCTAATGAACCAAAAACCTTTAATTTTCTCTAACAAAAAAGAAACATTCATCATTTTTCAAGCTTCCAAAAAAATTTGAAAATGAACTCTAACTAATCACATGGAAATAAACAAAAACAAACCAAGTAAATAATTCATTGAAATGCATGCCCCCAACTTGTAGATGACATAGCTAGTCCTCAATGTTAAGAGAATGTGCAAAATGCGGAGAGGTTTTAATCGACTTTTTGATTTCCATGAGGCAAAAGTAGAGATCAAATTTCAATCACAAAACTATACACACAACTAAGAAATAAATGGGTTAGAATTAGATAAACCATGACATTAAAACATTAAAACCAACATTCAAAAGTTAACATCATGTTCCAAACTAAAAACAACCAAAAAAGAAATAAATAAATCAAAGAATTTAAATAGAGTTTTCAAAATTTAAAACCATATCACATCTCGGGAAGCGGGGGAGGGGGAATCGCATGTTCAAATATTGGAATTGCTCACGGAGGAAAGCTCGTTGGGCCTCCATTTCTTTCTCCAATCTCTATTGGCGTTGGGTCATGGTTTCGACCTTGTCATTTAAGCATGCGAAACCAGTTTGCATCATGGTACTAATTTGCTCGAGTTGTGTCCTTATCACATTTAAATTATTCATCACCGGGTCCGCTTGGACATTAACCGCACCCGAGCTCTTCCTTCGATTACTTCTTGAGTTTTCTTGAACCAATGCTCCTGCATCTTCAGTCCCCTCCTCTTGATCTTCATCTAGTGGTTGTGGCCGAGTAGCGGAAGTACTTGGTCAGTTCTTTGATTGGCCAACAACTCGAGCTTGGGTGGAATGATTGATTGGCCTTCTTTACATTTTCTTTTGATATGTATCCCTTTCTTGTACCCCGGATCTCAAGCAAACTCTGGTTAATAGTACCCCATGCTTAATAGTGTCATTGTGAGTGGGTGAATCACAATCTTAATGATAATATATCTCACCAAGAAAAATGGTTTATTACGTGCAATCGCCTTCATAACAATTGCAAGATAGCGATACAAATGCTAGATAAGTAAGTTAGGGTCGATCACATTAGCCACAACTAACCACAAAATCTTGTTATTATTTGCTAAATCGTTCTTATTAAACTGTGGTCCTATCCACGACATTGGTCGTCCTGTTAGAAATGTGGCTAACTCATCATTAATAGGAGTCACAACTCTCCTAAAACCCGGGATATCATAACTATTCACCGGCAAAGCTAGAATTCCCGTAATCTCACTCACCACATCAAATATTGAAAGGAACATCTCTCGCACGTATATGCGCAACAAATGAGTATTGTTTATCGGGAACAGGTAATAAACTAGCAACAAATTCTCTGCAAAGAGTGAGATTGCATTAATTACTTACTTGGCGCAAGTACTGTACCCAACTAGGACGTTACTCGAATGCTTGTAATTGCGCAAAATTATCCAAAGAGTCGAGATAAGTTAGTCGCTCAATAACCACTGCCCTGTTCTTGAATGCGTAATCCCACCATTCGTATTCGCGCTTGTTTCGAAACCCATGGTGCCTGGCTTGTAATACATGAGAGTATCTTGCTTAAGTGGGGGATCACCTTGAGTGGAAGAAGCCATTGTGAAAAGATTGGGGCTTGATTTCAAATTGTGGGTGAGGAGTATCTAGGGCACGAATTTGGGTAAAGATTTTGTTCTTTTGAAGTGGGTTTGGTGACGAGAGGTTGAAATTAGATGATTTAGGGAGGGATTTTTGACTTTGGAGTGATGGATTGCAGGGGAGGGGTTAGGGCTCGAGAATGGGGAGAGTGGGGAAGTTAGAAATGATGAGAGATAAAGAAAACTGAAGGATAAAAACAGCTCCCCTGTTCAAATTCAAACCATGATCGATCATGAAACTGCCACTTTGCCCACTGTTTAACCATGATCGATCATGACTATTCCAATGTTCATCAAATTGTCATTTTGCCCACTGCTTCTTAATGATCGATCATGGCTGTTCCATGATCAATCATGCCCTTTGCCAAGGCTTTAACTTCAAATTATTTTGGCTTCTCAAACCACTTGTCTTGATCTAACTCATCCCGAATTGCTCCAAAACTCCCAATTTTTTTTTCCTGAAACTCATTAAACAAAAATATGCATATATACAAAAGTGCCGTTTGCTTGTTAGTCGTAGGTTGGATCACCTAGAGGAATGGACTCCTCTAGCGACGGAATTTCCAAAAACGACTTAAGCCTTTATCCGTTAACTTAACTTGAAATCTGTTTATGGATCCTCCCACAGTTACGGACCCAAAATACATGAAGTCAATGTGTGAGCTAAAAAGGGCTACGGCACTTGGCCAGGTAGTATAGAAAGTTCCACAGAATCTTGTTCCATTTATTCTTATTTCATTCTAAGCAACTCGTTGGGGTGTTCTGATTATCTCCCAAACTCTTTCTTTCTTCCAAAACATTGTTCGGGATTTTTTATGCAATGGATTTCGACCCACATGCACCAGCAAGGACCAGCTTTTAAAATACTTGAACCTATTGAGCCCAAGTTTTAAAATTACTACTAATTTGTGTATGAAAGAGGTTTATTGGTGAAGCTAATTGGCCGAAAGGACATTGTGGCGTTTTGAAATTGCATTTTAGTCGAGTAGAAAATAGCAACTCATCAGGGCAGCTAACTGAATAAACCTCCTGCATCTCTGCATATAAAAATATAAAAAAACATTATGTATTTGTTATAAATCTCTCAACACCCCCCCCCCCACCCCCACCCCCCAAAACAACACCACCCAACATACACACACAAAAAAATATATTTCTTTTTTTGAGTTTATCAGGATATACTGTGAAAAGATGTCATCCTCCTGAATACAGTGGTGTCCGACATGCTTCTCTCATCAGAAGGAGCCCATACTAAGGTTGAAGACAGCATTGGTGACATAGGAGAACCTAATCAGCAAAAGAGGCTCCTCAATGGCTTCCATGAAGAGCTTTCTATCGTAAAAGAAACTATTTTTGATAACTCTCTGAGTATTTCTGTCAAAAGATGCCCAGATACAGCAAACAATCTTTCGTACATAGAAACTGATCTACCCGGAGATAATGTTGTGCACTGGGGAGTTCGCAAAGATGAGGGTAAAAAATGGGAAATCCCAGCCGAGCTGAAACACTAGTTTTCAAGGACAAGGCTTTGCACACTTTGTTGCGGGTACTTTTTGAAATAGTATTTTATTTGATTTACCAGCAATGTGTTTCCCAAAAGTAAAGCTATTTGCAGATCAAATATTATAAACAAACAACAAAGAAGACAAACTGCAAGGGACTTACCCCTGGCAATTACACCAGAACTTTTTCACTCACTCCCCAATTCCTACAAACTAACCAATTAGTGTAGTTCCTTTTTACACTCCAACGCCAAGCCTTTAGCTCTAACAAACTTAAGGCAAATTCTGCATACGAACATACCCACGTTCTCTTTTGTGGAAGGATTTTTGGTATTGAAAAGTAATAAGGACTATACAACTTGAAATATGTATTCTGCCCAGGGAATACTGACACGCTCATTTGGATATAGTTTATACTAGTTCAGAAGTAATAAAGAATGTTCAACTGGAAATTACAATAAACAAGTTTTGAGCAAGTATGATTTATGGCTATATCTTTGTACTCATCCATTGGTTGCTTGTGCACTTGCATTGCAGCGAAAAGAGGGTGGAGATGGCACTAGTGGATTATTTACTTTAAGTGAAGAATTTGTAGGATTTCTTTTTGTGCTGAAGCTAAATGAAAGCAATTGGTTAAATTGTATGGGAAATGACTTTTACATACCCCTTTCAAACTCAAATGGCTTGGGAACTCCACCTATACAACTTCAATATGAAGAACAGGAACAAAAGGATTCTTCTGAAAGTGTGGAATCAGATTCTTCTTACACTAATGGAATTATTGGTGAAATCAGGGATTTAGTTAGTGACATTTCCTCCAAAAAAAAATCAAACAGTGAAGAGCAAAGAAGCACAAGAAGTCATCCTTCAAGAAATCGAAAAGCTGGCGGCAGAGGCCTATAGTATCTTCAGAAGCTCTGTTCCAACATTTTCAGAGATTGCTGTCTCGGAAACTGAGGCAGTAGAACCTCCTGTACGTGAAGATATGTTCAGGAACAGGTACAGGTTTTGAAATAGTATGCCAGGGATTTAATTGGGAGTCTCACAAATCCGGGAGATGGTACATGGAACTCCTAGAAAAAGCTACAGAATTATCTTCACTTGGTTTTACTGTTACTTGGTTACCACCACCTACAGAATCTATCTCACCTGAAGGATACATGCCAAAAGATCTATATAATTTAAACTCCAGGTACCATCTTATATACATGCTTAGTTTTCAATTTTAATAATTTTTTTTTGGAAAAAAAAAAGAAAAAAAAACCCATAAGAGCTTCGCCCATGAGTTTCGGTCTTTAATTATTCTTTGAAAAAAAAATATAAGAGCTTCACCATTATGAGTTTCGGATTTTAATTATTTTTTGAATGGGAAGGGAAATAGGGTTTCCATTAGATGAATAGTATTAACTTCAGTTATTCTATGTTTATCAGGTATGGTAGTATTGACGAGTTGAAGGTTCTTGTCAAGGGATTCCATGAAGTTGGTATTAAAGTTCTCAGAGATGCAGTCTTAAACACCGCTGTGCACATTATCAGAATTAAAATGGGATTTGGAATATTTATGGTGGTAAATTAAATTGGGATGATTGAGCAATTGTTGCTGATGATCCACATTTCCAAGGAAGGGGAAATAAGAGTAGTGGAGACAATTTCCATGCTGCTCCAAATATTGGTCATTCTCAAGAATTTGCGAGGAATGATCTAAAAGAGTGGTCATGCTGGATGAGGTTACTTATCTTAACCCTCTTTCATTTCTTGGGATTTTTATCTACTACTAATATTACAATGAAACCCAAGAAAGAAATTCTTGGCATTTCTAGTTGTAGTTAATAATGTAGCAGTGGTTTTGAAGCAAATTATTGAAATGAAAATTAATAAAAATGTTCTTATTGTGGCATATATGCAGGAAAGAAATCGGGTATGATGGATGGAGGCTTGATTTTGTTAGGGGATTTTGGGGTGGTTATATGAAGGACTACACAAATGCAAGTGAGACTTACTTTGCTGTAGGCGAATATTGGGATTCTCTTAGTTACAAAATATGGTGAGATGGAACACAATCAAGATGCCCATCGGCAGAGAATTGTTGACTGGATTAGTGCTACCAGTGGAACTGCTGGTGCATTTGATGTCACTACAAAAGGAATTCTTCATGCTGTAAGCATTTGTTCAAAATATTTGCTTTTAGTCTCTTTAGTTTACCCAACTTGATGGAAAAATTATAATCTGGGGGGATAATTATTAGACCCAAAAGGGATTTTTGTTTACTTATCCTTCTTGTTTTATATCTGGTGGTTGTGGGGGCGTAATTATTATATACTTATGGAACAGTTCATTTCTGTAGGCACTTGAAAGATGTGAATACTGGCGTCTATCGAATCACAAGGGAAAACCTCCAGGTGTTGTTGGCTGGTGGCCATCTCGGGCTGTTACCTTCATAGAGAACCATGATACAGATTCTACTCAGGTATACTCTTCTTTCATTTATTCTAGGCATTTGAGTGTTTTATGCTATTCGTCGATACACTTCTTGTTATTGATGATCAAATCACTAATTTCCATACCAGAAAAAGAAAAGCAGCGAACGGGGATTTTGTTATTTGCATTGTCAGAATGCAGAACACAATTTTTTCTTCTGCAAACAAATGTAGAATATGGATAGTTGTTATGAATTCATATGTCTTTTATTTATTTATTATTAAGATAGAAAATATAAAAGAAAGAAAGAGAGAAAGACAGACTAGAGGGGGACCTTTGTGCATTCATATGTTAAGTGGCTGAAAGAAGTTGTCTAATAGATGCTGTAAGTCTGTCTGATCTAGCTTGTTTCCCCTTTTCGTACTTTTTAACTTCTTTTTTTTCCTCTTTCCCTTCTCTACTGAAGGGCCATTGGAGATTTCCTGGAACACCTTCAGTTTTCTATGATCACATTTTCTCTCACTACCAATCCGAAATTTCAGCACTTATCTCCATCAGAAACCGAAACAAATTCACTGCAGGAGTATAGTAAGTGTTACTAATTCAAATTCATTGCAAGATTTTCTTTTGAATTACTTAGTACCAACAACGACTGGGTTGAACTGTCGTTTGTTACATTAGTTTCTTTGATTATCTTTTCTGTATGTATCTTCAGTACTGCGCTATTATTAACTCAACAAAATGATCTTAGGCCCTACTAACTTCATCTTTCTTTTTCTTCTCTCTCATGTGCAAATTTTATGTATGATCCAGGTTCGAATAAGCAAAGCAGAAAGGTATGTTTATGCAGCAATAGTTGATGAAAAAGTGGCAGTGAAAATTGGACTGGTTTATTACGAGCCCCCAAAAATGGTCATTCGCCATTGAGGGTGGAGATTACAAGGTCTGGGAAGCATCATATAAAGGCAGAGAGGAACTTGATAAAGTAAAAGGGATGATATTTTCACCTCGGAGATATATATAATTCTACATATTAAATTTGAAACCAGCCACAACAGGGGTTTTTGCAGGTGGTGTTGCAGCTGTGCTCTTCAACATGCAAAAGCTAGTAGTAGTAGTAGTCGGCTTTTATTTGACATGGTCGAAACTCATTACAGCCTGTGATGAATTTGTCAAGATGCTGAGAACAATGTGAATAACAGTTGTGTTGAATATTATGTTATATATATATGTGATTACCAAAGGTGTTCATTATGACTTGAAAGGGAGAGTGCCAAACTCCACGCTGATGTTTGTGATTATTAAAATAGCTTGCCACCGTTGCAATGTTGTTCACCGGAATTTCCGCCTTCTAATGAAGAATGTTAAATGATGAGCTTTTTCTTACTAAAGTCACAACTGGTTAATGGGTTTGTACTAACTGCAATAGGCTAAATGGTGAATGCAACAACTAGGAAAAGTCACTTTCGATCATATCTATCCTTCATGAACAAAATTGTAGAAAATAGAAATTGGTAGGTGGGCATCACTCTTATTACTTGTAGATAAGATAGGTACTCAAGGTGCAATTGGAGTCAATAATGAAAAGTCATGCTTTAGAGTGATACTAGTTTTCCCTCAGCGAGTTGGTTGATTCATATATATGGCAAGAATCTTTGCCTAAATTTAGAATTTGATTTTATCTATAAAAAAAATAAAAAATGATTTGAGTACAATTAAATGTAGGATCGTTGTGTATCTATAATCTCCATATTGGTATGATATTGTTCGCTTTGAGCAAAAGCTTTCACGATTTTGTTCTTGGGTTATCATCCAAAAGGCCTCGTACCAATTTGAGCATGCCCATGCTTCTAAAGCACTTGGTTCGATGCGGGACTTTGACTTGCCCACTCA
Source organism: Lonicera japonica (assembly GCA_021464415.1). Lineage (NCBI taxonomy): Eukaryota > Viridiplantae > Streptophyta > Magnoliopsida > Dipsacales > Caprifoliaceae > Lonicera > Lonicera japonica. The sequence continues at coordinate 5,366,171 of CM038468.1, read as the reverse complement.
ACATTAAAATGTTTGAATAATCAACTTGGAAATATATATGTATATATAAAAGGGATTTGTCTCTCCTACGGTCCTTTGATTAGCGGATTTAAATACAATAAGGGTGCGTTTGATTGCAAGCATGGAACTTGTAGGGAAAGAAAATAAGTTACGGGCAATTGAATTGCCTAGAATTGAATTGCATGAAAAATGTAGTACAGTGTGTTTGATTGCCTTAGTTTTCTACCCGAAAAATATTTGTTGTATTATGGCATTTTTAATGTAGAAAAAATTATTGGTATTTTTTTTTACATAATTATATAGTCACGACGGATCTTGTTTAATTGATCTTGATTAGTAGATTTTAAATATTAAATTTTTATATTATTTTGAATTTTATATTTTAAGTTATGGCATTTTTAATGTAGAAAATGGTAAAAACCTTGTCTCGTGAACCGTGCCCAAGCATGGAAAACAAAAACCACCTCCCCCAAAGAAAACATTTTCCTCAATTGTCTTGAAAATGCACATGTGTGAGGCAAAAGTGAGAATTGAATTGCCTAGAAAAAAAATGCAATCAAACACCTTAAGTTGTCAAATCAAGTGAAAAATGCTCATTTTCCATGAAAAATGTTACCAATCAAACACACCCTAAATGTTTTCTTGTTTAAAATTCAAACACAAACCTCACACACTACGTATCATTTTCACTATATAATTGTAGTTGTGTATATTAAGCCTACTAGGTATTATATATTCTTGAGTATTATTATTTAAAAGATTATATAATATACTAATTTTTAGATATCAGTTCTCTTGTTGAAATAAATTTAACTTTTGTTTAAACAAAGCACTAGTGCAAATTTCTTTAAAAAAATTTCTATTTTTTTTTTCTAAAATTTATCTCTTGACCAGATAGGAACGGGTTGTGCCAGATCACCCAATAACTTAATGGGTCGTGTTCAAGTTGATGCAAAATTTATCCACATTCATTAAAATTTGACACAAAATCAACTCGAACCAACTCATTGCCAGGTCTACCCTAATAGTCACCAAGCGACAACATCTTGGGGTCGTAATTTAATTTCCTTGTTACTTTTTACTTTAAGATTTCATTTGACATGTTGAAAAAAGATATCAAATATGATATACTACACTGAATTAAATAATTTTACCTGAATTATTTACTCTGGTATTTTAAGAAAAAATTGTTAAGTCAAATTAATTTATCCAATACTTTATTCAATTCAAAAGAATTACAAGAAACATGTGATAAGAATATTTAATTTGTTTTCCACCTCTAAATCCGACGAGGCAAACAAACCCTTCTTCACATTTCTCTCCGAAACTCTTTTCACTTTCGCTGGAAGAAGAAGAAGAATAAGAGATGGTGAAAGGCCCAGGTTTCTACTCCGATATCGGCAAGAGAGCTCGAGGTCATTCTCCGATCAATTGCTTCTGAATTTCGTTTTTTCATACCATCTGCACACAAACACAAACACATACGTATGTATATATATACATATACACATCTGTTCAATTTCTATATCGATTTGTTCTAATGCTCTTTGTAATTTTGTTTGTGTTTTACCAGATCTTCTTTACAGGGACTACCAAAACGACCACAAGTTCACCCTCACTACCTACACTTCTAATGGCATTGTCAGTCATTCCTCTCTCTCCATAATCATATATATTATATATGTTTGTGTATGACAATTTGGAATATAGTCTGTCAATGAATGTTGAGCTAGAAGATATTTAAATGCCTTTGCATCTAGATATAATTGACCCTCCTATTTGCTAGTTTTGTTCTCAAATTGTCTCTTAATCTGCAGGATTCACCCTTCTGTTGTTTTTATATATCATTTTACAGGACATTGACTGACAAAGCTAGGGATTTGTCAAATAATACTAGGTATTTAATTGTAGACACTTGGATTAGATCTGCTATAAGACCTAGTTTTTCCATTTTTTTTCCCTCTGTTTCTTAGAATTCTATGATTAATAGTCCGAATCAGGTTGGCAAAGGGTTTCCTTGTCTTGTATAGTATTGTGTTGTTTGGTTCTACACGAATTATGTATATTGTGAGGCGCATATATCACCCTTTGATTGCATTCTATCTAGTCGAAGAAGAAACTATTAGCCTTTAATTACTGCGCTCCGCTATAACCCCTCTGTTTTGTTGGGTTGTTCATCAAGAGTATCTATGTACGTGTTCATTACCTGTTATTTCTGGCACATGTTCAGCTTATTTGCTAAGCAGTTGTACGTTGTCTTAGGGTTTAGATACCCAGATTTCATCATATTTTTCAATCCTAGAAAGTCGATAGTTGCTGTAGATGAACATGCAGTTGTTATGTACAGGTGGCCGATGATATGTAATTAGAGTTTGATAACTATCATCCAAATGTGTGACCTAGACTTTATAGCTTGATATTTCCATTCTTACCTTTTACATTTTATGATATTTCAAGGCAACTAGTGTGGAGTTGTTAATTTCATTTATGCATACTCTCTTATACATATGCTTAAGTTTTTTTAACTTAATTTATTAGCTATTAGAGTATTACTCACTGTTACAAATTAAAATTGAATTCCCACTTCTTTTGAAGGCACTAATTTCAGCAAAATCAGTTATAGGAATATAAACTTGTTTTTAGTCATGAAATATGGCACATTGATTATGTCCGGAAAAGAAAATGGACTCTTAATTTGGGATAGAATTACCCACTGTTACAAATTAAAATTGACTTCCCACTTCTTTTAAAGGTACTAATTTCAGCAAAATCAGTTCTAGGAATATAAACTTGTTTTTAGTCATGAAATATGGCACATTGATTATGTCAAGAAAAGAAAATGGACTCTTAATTCGGGATAGAGGGTGTATGTTATATGGTGACTGCGGTTATAAGGATAGAGGGTGTATGTTCTATGGTGACTGCGGTTATTGTCAAATCTTGACATGCTTACGTCGTATGTAAATGGCCTCTATATTTTCCCCTCGACATTTCAGGCCATTACTTCATCTGGAACTAAGAAAGGTGAATTTATTTTGGCGGATGTGAACACCCAACTGAAGAACAAAAACATCACAACTGATGTGAAAGTGGACACAAATTCCAATGTAAGTCACAATACTTTATTGAGCTGTTCAGTTTATTTATGAAAAAGAAAAAGGTCTTTCATGAACTGGCTGGTTGCAGTTTGGTACTTCTTATCTATTCAGTTCACACCATCCATACATTATGTTTTGACTTTTGATCTTCAATTTCAGTTCTGTGTTTTAGCAGTAGGAAGTTACTTTCAATATTTTGTTACCTGAAATTGGTTTAACCATTCATGCAAGTGCTGTTGAATTGGCTATGATACAGTTTGATAACTTTGTTTGATGAGTAGGTTTCTACGACCATTACCGTGGATGAACCTGCTCCAGGAATCAAGACAATTTTCAGCTTTATTGCTCCTGATCAGAGATCAGGCAAGGTAATGCGTGCCCGTCACTAATGGTCTTCTACTTTTTACATTCTTGTAAAACATGTGGCTTAAAACTTAAGCAAAATACGTACTGTTAGAGATTTTCAGCTGTGTGCGCCAAGTCTGACTTACAGGGGTTTTCGTAATAGGTGGAACTTCAATACTTGCACGAGTATGCCGGAATTAGTACCAGCATTGGACTGACTGCAAGTCCCATTGTCAACTTCTCAGGTATGGCTGGTAACAACATGGTCGCAATTGGGACTGATCTCTCATTTGACACTGCTACTGGTAACTTTACGAAATGCAATGCTGGAATTAGTCTCTCCACCGCTGATCTCATTGCCTCTATGACGTTGTGAGTAGTTTCCTTTATTATAAAAGGAGAGGAAAAGAGAAACAAGATTTTCAATAATTTTGTATAAGTTTGATCACTTCCTTTGGAACCCTCATTTGTTTTCCCTGTGCCTCTTAGGACCGTTTGGTTCAGGATAATATATTTTTCACTTGGCAAAACTGAAAAGTAAAATGGTGATATATTGTCCTATACAGTACTTACCATAATTTTACACGAAAAAAGCTTCTCGTCCAAAATAGCTAAAAACACATTTCAGCACAAAAGAACGCTCTCCTGTGGCTTGTAGTTAAATTACACGTGCCCTAATTTTGAGTGTGTATATTATAGGAACTATACTGAAGAAACTGAAAGTATGATTGGTGCAGGAACGACAAAGGCGACAAACTTACTGCATCCTACTACCACACAGTAAGCCCATTGACCAGTACAGCCGTGGGAGCCGAGTTGAGCCATAGCATAGCGAGCAACGAAAATACACTGACCATTGGAACACAGCATTCACTGGACCCACTAACCACTGTGAAAGCCCGGGTCAACAACTTTGGTAAGGCAAGTGCCCTCATCCAGCATGCATGGCATCCAAAGTTGGTCTTCACAATATCAGGAGAAGTGGACACCAGGGCAATTGAAAAAATTGCCAAGGTTGGTCTCGCATTGGCTCTCAAGCCCTGAATTTATTAGCAATTACTATTATCCACTTGATCTGAGTGAAAATTCGGTCCTGTTTTTTGTACGGAGCGGAGCAATAAGGTAGGTAGAATGAAATGAGCACAATTTCTCGTTTGTTTTTGGTAAGAAAACGTGGAGGTATTTCATTGTAATTAGTACAAAATAATTTTTAGGTGGTGGAGGAACACCAGAACAATCATTTTCCTTCAGTCTTATCCCTCTTTTGTCTGCGGTGAGACTTAGATTTTTCTGTGAGCTGTGTTATGTTGATTAAACACTCGGATTTCTATGCTTTTTAGCTTTGTGAGGGTCAAAAGTTACAATTGCTTTTTTTGTGGACGATTATGTTGTCTCAAGTTATATTTTTATGGGATTTTTTTTTGTATGTTGGAGAATAAAAGGCTTATTGCAAACTCAGAAAATGAGTGGTAAAAAGTAATTTGGTGAGATATTATTTCTCTTTTATTTATGTTCTTGGAAGAACATAAACAAGTGGTTTTCATGAAAAACCATAACGGTATTAAGTTGCAACATATTACCAAATTATTATTTATAGGAACTTATCATAAAACTTAACGGTATAGCTAATAATTTGTCCAACTTTGCAATCAAACGCAACTAGAGATAATACATAGATAATACATTGGAAAACAAAACGTACAAATTTTACGGTATTTAAACACAACAAAAAAGGCTTGCAAATATTTTGGTGATATTTATATGCTAAGGATAGCCTTTTTTCAATTATTTTCATTTTAAAAATCATCATATTTAATGGTTAATAATCCACTTAGTTGGTTTAAATTCACTTGAATTATTGGATTCAAATTTAAAATTTCATATAAACTTTTATATTTCTCTCTCATCAACATTAAAAAAAAAATTAATTAAAATATCATAACCTTCAATTAAAAAGATGGAATTTAATGAAAATTATTTTTTTAAAATTTACTCATCAATATGTATAAAACAAGATTCATTATTACTATCAAATTGCGTAATTCTTTTTTTTGAGAAAAATTATTGAATATTACAAAAATTAGGTTACCCGTATTGCCAAAGAAATTATTATTGTATACTTCTAAAGTTGTATATTGCTATTGCTCTAATTAACTATAAGCATAATTGTTTTGACATTATTACCAACTTATTTTTATATATTTATCAAAGAACAATTGCATCACAAAAAATACTCAACTACTTGATATGTTCTAAATTATCAAGTAATAATCTCTGTGTGAGTGTGTGCGTGTGTGCGCGTGTGTAACATCACTGTCAAAAGTAACAAAGTATTAAAATTTAATCTAACACTATTAAAACAATAAAATATAGTTAATTTAGCTTGGATTAACCGATTAACGGTTTAAAATTGATCCATTGACGTGTTTTCACTTTTGACACAATCTATATATATATGTTCAAAGTTTTGTAAGTAATTATTCAATTAAACTTAAGTTAGTAATAATTTCTTCTCTACCTATAGATTAATATTCATTTCACTATAGATAAAATTTATTATTGACGAATTTATTTCTAACATTGATATTCTTAATGTTATACCTTGACGTATAGCACATGCAATACCTAATTTATAGCATTAAAGCATGCCATTAAAGTCAGAGCAACAGTTCCACAAGTGCTAACACATCAAAAGTAAACACCATAAAATAATACTAGAGTAACAATTATTAAAGGCTAGTAGACTCTATGGGGTTGGCCTAATGGTCTACTAGGGTCCCGTGTGTTCGAATCCCTCCAAGTGCAGTTGCTCAAAAATATTATTAAAGAGTTGCACTAGTTACACACACCATTTTACTCGGTAATACTCCATCTAATTTACGCTCAGCCTTACAGAACAAAGCCAATGTGAGAGAATGCCCTCCAGAAGAGATTGCATTAGTGGCGGAGCCAGGATTCTGGTTCAGGTGGGGCCAAAATACAACACAACAAGAATTTTTTTTTGCATATACAATAATATTCAAAATTTTAACATTAATAATCAAATATATACTGGAATAATCAACATCAATAAACAAATTCTTAATATTCAAAATTTTAAAACAATATATATAAGATTATAAAAAAGAAATCTAACCTAAAATACCGGAATAAATGAAGAATGAAGACGGAGATAAGAGCTTTGAAGTATTGCTTGGCTGCTTGCTGCTTGAAAAAAAAAAACTGAATGGAAGAACTAAGAAACTCACAGAGGGATTGAATGGAAAAAGAGAGAAAGGGGAGAAGAAGAAACGACTGCACTGGTCTGCTACAACTACTGCTGCTTGATTGTTTAAAAGGTTAAAACCTAACCTAATACGTAGGGAGAAGAAGAAACGACTGCACTGGTCTGCTACTACTACTGCTGCTTGATTGTTTAAAAGGTTAAAACCTAACCTAATACGTATTATGAACTAAAACCTTCAACTTATACCCTTTATTGCACATACCCCCCACACATAACTTTCCAACTTAACAAAAAAAAAAACACTTTGCACTCTCACATCTTATTACAAAGCCACCCCTTCATCTTATAAGCTTAATCTCACAAACCACCCTTTCCTATAATTACACATTGGCCCCTCATCTTTTTCTTCCCACACGTAACCCCCCATACTCTCAATTTTTTTTTCAAAAGTCTAAGTAGGGCCATGGCCCCCATCTTATAAACTTAATCTCACAAACTACCCTTTCCTATAATTACACATTGGCCCCTCATCTTTTTCTTCCCACACGTAACCCCCCATACTCTCAATTTTTTTTCCAAAAGTCCAAGTAGGGCCATGGCCCCACCTGGACCCTTACTGCCTCCGCCCCTGGATTGCATTATATTTTTGTCAACGCGATGTTCCTTCTTCACATCAATACCTCTCCATGCGCTATATATCAACACCCAGAGATAGTATTATACAGCGGATGCCGAAGTGTTTATCCTTGCAACATGAACCACTTTGTAATCCCCTATAGATGCAGCATATGCTATTCCAGAAAAAACGCATATCATATACACATGGGGTATATAACGTGTTTGGTAATAGGAGTTACAACATACAATACATTACGGCTCAATCGATGACTATACAAAACTAAACCATTGTAGCTAGCCCAAACTGGTCCAGGAGATGGACACCTTATGTTGGTTATCTTAACACCGCCTTCCATCATTTCCACATAATGGACAATTTTTGGATAGTACTCGCTATGAATGAAGAGGACCGTAATAGATTGGCGAAGATGTGCGATCAATAAAATAAGGGTCATGGACAATATTATACCACTCCAGACTTACATATCCAATTATGTCATAAATAATCTTAGCAGGAAGATGAACAAGAATGTTGAACACGATTTCATTGGAAAGATGAGGTTTTATAATTTGACTATTGCTTCTATTAGGGTAGGATGTAATATTATGATTCAGAGAGGTTTATAGTATTAATCATTAAAAGTACCATTTTGCATTTTCATGCTCTTTGTTTTGGCCCCTCACCATTCTTATTGGTTCTCAACCAAAAGCTCGTTACATTTGCTTTGGCTATTTGTTATACCTTAAATGACCGCAAAGGGTCAATCCAATACATGCTCAATCTTTCTTTCCTCTTTCTACAAGTGACGATAGATTAATAATTTGGATTAAATATATATATATATAAACACTCGAAACTGTGGACCTCTCTAACACAAAACGGGCATGCATGATGTTCATTACAGGAAACGACTATCACTTTAGAAAACATTAACGCATATGAAATTACTTCGTCACTCCCGACAAACTTGGTGACTGTCTAAGAGAAAATCATTAATAAAACTCTAAACATAATAACAAGTTTCAGTTATTTGCTTATTGCCATTTTATAATGTGCATAAATGCATAGAGTAGATCAATCTAAACCCAATTGTGCCAAAAGCCAGACAGTTAATTGTGCAAAAACAATAAAAATTGGTAAGAGCAAGGATTCAAATAACTTAATTGTGCAAAAGCCAAATAGCGTTGCTTACATTAATAGCAGAACACTATAAATATAACTAAGGGTACAATTTAAATAGAGCAACAACAATTTAATTTAATGAAACACCAACAAAAGCAAGCAAATCATAATATAGTTTTAGGGAAGTGGTGGTGGTGGTAATGATAACGCGCTCTTACATATTGTGCACCGAGGAGGAAAGTACAGTGCACTAACAAATTTTGACCGAAACAAAACCAGGCTGTGGATATAGGGACGAATATAGTCAACATTCCTTGGGGCATACTTATCCAATGTAAAAGGATAGACTTGTCCCGTCTTCAAATGTGGACAATGTACGTCCTTGATGAACCTGCAACATGGAAGATCAACGCCTCTTCATCTTTCATCCACGCAAATACATATATTACAGGATACTTATTTTTCTACCTGTCAACATGAGCAAGATCCCAATATTCACGAGGAAACACAATACGTTCATAAATATTCCTTTGACCTTCTATATCAATATCGAGCAACCTTGTCTATTTCCCTGTTTTTAGTATTCTTAACACCCAAGTGTGAACACCTCATTTTGCGACCCCCGCAAGAATCTCGAATTGCAAAAAAATGAACACGCATGCATGTACGAGCATTTTTGGATGCACAAAAACTATGTACATGTGATGCAGGTCAAAGAAGAAAATCGAAAAAACGCCCAGATGAGAAGTTACGAGAATTACAAGAAATTGTCGGAACCAAAAACCGTCAAAACTCCTGAAAACTTGTGAAAGGAGAGTTACACATTTATGATCATCCTCAAACTTTGAGAGTTGTTAGAAATTACCATGAGGAGTAGCATACTCGAAAATCAGCTCGATCCGACGGTCGGATCTCCGAAAATTCAGAAAATCATGAGTTTATTTCGGTTGATCAAATGGAGGTCTTCTCAAAGTTAAGATGGTTTGAAGTTTGGTAAGTAGATAGGCCTTATTATGGGGAAGAACATATTCAAAATTAAGCTTTGTCGGACATGGGATCATCAAGAATCAATTTGTCTATCGTGCAATTCTAGTTGAAATGTCCTTCGTAACAAATTAAAATAAATAGTGGCCTTCACGAATTCTGATCGACGTCAAATTTGGACAAAATATATAAAACATTTGGAGGGAAAACATATCCAAAATTCAGGAAAATCCAACGGTTGAAAGTTCAATTGTCGAGATTGTTGTACGCAAGTACGTTTCATACACGGGAACAAACTCTTTGTACCAAGCCAAGGAGACTGAATCCTTCCCGAACTCTGATCGTCTCCAATTTTTTATAGAGTCTATAAGACTTATATTGGCAGTATATATCCAAAAATTATCATGATCCAATGGCTAGAACTTGACTTGTCGTACAAACAAGTGACCTTGTCTACAACAACTACCTTTCCTACGCGGAAACAAACTCTTCGTACCAATCAGAGAAAAAGGGAACCTTACTGAAATCTGATCGACCTGAAATTTTAACACGATCTATAAGACTTCTAGTCCCAATACATATCCAAAAATCAGGATGATCCAACGGTGGGAAGGTTTCGCGATATGCTCCAAGAGTCCTAATTGCAATATCTTTTCTTGCTCTCCAAGTATTTTTTCAACTATAAATAGACCCCCTTCCATTCATATTTATCATCAACAATCAAGGGAATTTCGTGGTACACACCAAGAGACCCTTATTCTCTCCCTCTAAGGAGGCTCAAGTATAATTTTCTCTCTCTTCTTTTATTTATTCGTCAACTTTATAATTCATACTCTTGTTTGCATAATTTCTATCACTTAATAGCTTTTCAAAACCCCTTTTCAAATTGTTTTTCAAAACTAAAGTCGTATAATAAATCCTAATCCAATTCCAAAATAGTATTATTACTTTCTTACTTTTTCAAAAGCTCGGATTAGCGGTATTGTTATATGAATGAATCGATAATCGCTACATATCCAATCCAACTCATATATTGCGGTGTGAGTGTGATAAATACTCGATTATGAAAGCGCTAGTGCCATCTATACCGGTTTAATCAATAGATTATGGTATACGATCGGTCAAGTCACCTCATATCATATCGAGTATAAGATTCCACATTGAATCAATTTTCGAAAAGCCCAATGCTTTACAAAATCACTTGTTTCATTGCATCTATTATTATCAAACTCCATTTTTTCAAATCACATACACACTTATTTTCAAAATCATGGGCGAACTAGGAAACACATCGTTTTCATCCCATCCCAAAAATCCCGATTTTTAAGACAAGCACGAAAAGCTATAAAGTAATAGCAATGGTATGCAAGAACTAAATTATAACACACGCATATCCTACTTAAGAGACCGAAAGGGCGAATTAGGTGCCTAACACTTTCCCGATTCGTAACTTAATCTCCGAACCTTCGAATCAACTGATTTCGCATACATTGTGTATAAGAGAATATTTAGTCCATAAATACGTCTCTTTTACACAAACCTTTTTGTTTGTTTAGTAAAACAAACTGGCGACTCTTATTCTTTTCAAAATCGATTTTCAAAACAACAACGGAATTGCCGCCCACGAGGACCCTCGGGCGTCGAAAACGCAGGTTCTCACACCAAGCCTTAACCGAGAACCCAGGACGAGAAACCACAAGAGATAAAGAGCTCCCCATCGGTATGTACTTCTTAAATATTCCCCCACAACGAAATTTTGGGGGATGAATTTCGTGGAATCCTTCGGTTTCCACATCTAAAACTAAAATGATAGAATCATTGCCAAAGGAATTCCAGTACACAAACCTTCCAACAAAAATTGGACCATCCATTTCGAAATATTCCTTCTTCTCAATCTCTCTCCATGCATTATCAATACCTAGAGTTAAAATTAAACAGCGACGAAGCTTGTAGCCACCCTGATAAGCATGAACCACTTTGTAATCCCTTGTAGATGCAACATATACTAATGCACAATGACGAGAAGGAAGACGATATTCATTAAATGGTTGCAATGAAGGGAGCCGAACATGCTGCTTGGTAAAAGGATTTGCAACATGTAAAATGCACTGGTTAAATAGATCGCTGTATAATACTAAACCATCACAGCTGGCATAAACTGGTCCACAAAATGGATACCCTATTTTGGTTATCTTAACATCAGTTTCCCTCACTTCTGCAGAATGAGAAAATTCTGGAGAATCCTTGCTTTGAACAAAGAGGACAGTAGTTGACTTGAGAAGATGTGCGGTGATACAATGAGGATCATGGACAATGTTAAACCAAACCGGACTAACATACCTAATCACATCATGAATTATCTCAGCAGGAAGGAGAACAAGGATGTTGAAGATAATTTCCTTGGAGAGATGAGGTATTCTAATTTGATCACTGTTACTAGAATAGGGCATGGCATTAACATTCAGAGACATTGTTTAATACACCCACTTGCAATTCTATAAAATGAAAGCAGATCAAACTCTATAAGAGCAAAATGCATGTTACGTGGTAGGAGAAATTGAACAGTAAGAATCTACGGTGAGAAAAAAAAATGTATAAGTTCTTTCTCAAAGTTTGAAATGATTTATCCAAGAAAGGTGATATTGTTAGGTTTTTAAAAGCAATTTGTGTTGTCACCACACTTCTTGAGAAATAACTAACAAAACAGCTGAGCAACTATAAATAGAGAAAAAGAATCAAGAATGAACAAGTTGTTTTTTAGACACTGGTTTCATAACCAGTCAACAAAGCAAGATATATTTTTGCAATGACTTTGAAATGTAGGAGATGGAAATAGGATAGTATATATACCAACTTGTTTCTAAAAGGTGTGTCCATCTATCTACACAAACCATACACTCTGGCTGGTGTCACAAAATGAATTAACATGCCTATAAATATGCTTACTGCATTAATCTTTTTAATCCCGATAAGGAAATCTAGAAATTATCAACCACCACGAAACCTTGAAGAAATAATTTTTTTGAGAACAGTCTATATGGTTTTACGAACATACGACACCTACCGATAAATAAGGTCTTTGGCCCTCATATTCCATTGCATGTCCCCAATGCACGTTGGTGTAGGAACCAATCAGGACATGACACATTAACACATATCAGATACATCATATGTACTGCTGTTCAAAACCAAGAGTCTAACTGATAGATGTTTGTCGAGATCAGAAGCATGAAGACTCAATCTTCAAACAGTTAAATTTATGGTTTTGAAAAACAGCCGATACTGATACTTATCACTATCAACCATACACATCAGTTTTTGGCCCGTCCCATAATGTTACGTATCAGTTTAATAAACCTATTCGGATACTATTACCATCAAAATATATCATACAAGAAACGACTTGAACATACTCTCGGTTACAGTAACTTTCTGGTCACAATAATCATCGGATAGAACTTCATCCTTATGGGTCTCCAATTCCAACGAACCACCACCTTCAACGTCAAACTTAGTTCTCTTTGCAATCAATAGCTTCTTATTCTTGTTTTTTCTACTCCCCTTAAACTGGTAAGATCAAATTCAAAGTTCATTTTAGTGCAAAGACAACATTTTGATATTTTTCGCTTCCAAAGAAACAAATAAATTACTCCGAGTGAAAGTACCTGTTGTTCATGCTCCTCTACTAACTCATCAAAACTCTCATTTTCCTTTTCGATTTGCTCGTCCGCACAACTCCGGGTGTCAAGCCTCGACAATTTGGCTGGGTTAACTTCTGATGAATTGACTCCCGTGTTGGGAACTGGCTTGTGGATTTTCCCATTCTTCATCTTGCCATCACCATTGTTAATACAGGATCTCGATCTTGTCTTCATTATTCCCCTTATTTGGCTATTTCTTGGGCTGAAATGTGCCCTGGAATGATGTATGCCCTAATTGGTGGATTGATGCACTTTCCGTCGCACGCCGATAGCCCACCCTGTGGACAGGTCATATACGTATACAAAATTTCAAATTTGCATGCGCCCGCCCAAACTCGATTATTTTCGATTATGCTATTTTGAGAAAAAGTCAGTGAATTTGTTTTATTGTTAATGAATTTGAATATTGAATTTAGAATTATAACAATAGTTTTGAATAGGCCTGGCAATTTATAACACGGACACGGAATCGACACGAATTTACCGGGTTTGGGTGAACCCTTAACGGGTGCGGGTCATAATCGGGTTGACCTGTCAAACCCGTTTATTAAACGAGTCGATTTCGTGTATATTCGTGAGACCCGAATAAAACTCGTTTAACCTCGTAAGAATATATACGAGTCGATTTTGGGTCGTGTAAACCAATGTAACCCAAATATAATTTATATATATATAAATTACTTATTTGAATTATTAGCGGGTCACTAAATGTTATTCGTATACGATCCGAATCGAACCGTTTATCTTAAACGGGTTAAACAAATCGGATTGTGTCATTCGTTAATTAAACGGGTCGTGTATGGGTGGAGGCACTTTTCACTCGACACGATTTTAAGCCGACACAAAACTGACCCGTACACGGCCCGTTGCCAGGCCTAGTTTTAAATATGAAAAATGTATTTTTTGATGGGTGATTTACTTTTTGACCCTATTTATTTACTTTTATTCTACTTTGGCACCCAAAGTTTGCATTAATTCTCCTTTGATACCTATTTGGATGGATTTTGTCCGGTCAAAAAATCAAACCGTTAAGTTCTTTTTTTAATATCAAAAATACTCATGTGGCTAGATTTAAATGAAAACGAACCCATTTTTATAAGCCCATATCACACTCGATTCACATCTAAATGATGCGATTTATATATGGTTGGAAAGCTCTTACAACATAGATTATAATTACAATAATAAGCACTTTAAATGCCTTGAAACTGCTGCCAAAGTTGATAAAAAATCACTTGTTTAAAAAGAAAGTTTCACGAACCCATTTTCACAAGGCCATATCTCACTCGATACACATCCAAATGATACGATTCACATAAGGTTGAAAAATTCTTGCAACATAAATTATAAATGCACTAATAATATTCAATAATAAGCAACTTAAATGCCTCGAAATGGCTGACAAAGTTCATAAAAAATCACTTTTTTTAACGAACTCATTTTTATAAGGCCATATCTCACTCGATTCATGGCTATATCTGAATAGCTTTTATTTGTTTAAACATATTACATCTAAATATTAAACAAATGTTTTTTGAATAAATTTACCATTATTCACTTATTTTATAAATATGATTATATTTAAAAAGATAAGGACAAAAGTAGTTTATTTTTTAAAAAATTAAGATTTCAAACTTAACGGGTGAGATTGCATCTTATTTTTTAACAGTCAAAATGAGTGTTCAGATCTGAATTTTTAAACAAACCAAACAAAATTTAAATCTCTTAAGTCTAATAGGACTAGCCATTCAGACTTAAGAGGTGCAACAACCATCCCTTTACACTATTTTTTTTAATTTAAAACCACCGTATACTTAAAACCGCCATAAAAGTATAATATATTTTTTGAAATATCTATATAATAACGGGCAATGATTTTTAAATCTCAAAAATATATAAAGGATAAATAATTGTATGATTGAGATTGAAAATGCTTTTTGAATGGTTGTTGAATGATTGATAGTGTATTTGGCATAAGTTACGACATTCTATATAATAAAGGGTCATTATTTTTTAATCTTAAAAATGTATAAGTGATAACAAATTGTGCGGATAAAATTTAACATATTTTTTGAATAGTTGATTGTGCATGTGCCACATGTTACAACCTAATCACTAGATACCCCGGGATGTTTTTAACTAAATAAAATTCAAAATTTAAATTTCCCCCTCTTTCTCTCTTTCCTCTCATTCAAACTCATACACAAATTAAAAAGTAAAGCATTAAAGGGAGAGAGACCTCTATTAATTTTTTTTGAAAAATCAAGCCTTTACATTATGTTTTAAGGTTGTTTATGAACAAAATCTAAAATTATTTATACATATATTTTGGTTATTTTGTAATAAAATGTCCAAATATAGAAGGTGTAGTTTATTTTCTTCATTCCCCAATACAATGCCAAATTTTCTCTACTATTTTTGTAACTTCTTGTCGAATATGAGATGCATAATTCAGTAAAGATTGGCCGAAATTGTAATACCATACCAAATTCAGCAATTCTTCATTGAATTATTATACTAAATTCCATAATATGTAGTCGAGTTAAGAAAACGACTGGACATTTAATATTTGAATAATTTACAAAAAATAACCAAAATATATGTACAAGTATTTCAATATTTTGCTCATATACAATTGTGGGTGCCAAAATCCACTGAATGGAATCTAAACATGGTGTGATCAAATTATATGAGAAAAAGACCAAAATTTGTTTGAAGGATAGTTCCTACAGCCAATTTGATGATTGTTCAGACGATATGTCCACGTTGTGTTTGTGTTATTGTATTTGCTGAAAGTATAATAAAATTACAAGGATGCTACCAGCTTACTTTCTTTCTCTCTCTCCCTTGAATTAATTGCAGCGAATTTCAAACCCTTGTAATGAGCCATACCCTTCCTATTTATAGGTATAAAATTAGGGTTTACGCCATTATAGTTAATAATAAAAGATTAAAAACTTAAAACTTTTATACTGCTCCAACACTTTACAAGTATTTTGTGGACCTATACCTTGTACCTTTTTCGGGACCATTTTATCCACACGTGAGGATATCCTCAACAGATAAGCATAACCATCTCGGCTGAAGGATGACCATCTTGGCATGCTATGCCGTTACGACCACCTCGGCCAGGAGGATCTCTGATAAGCCAGATGGGATGGGCCCATCACAAGAAGCAGGAAGTGTCAACCTTGGGCTATTTATCCTTGGCCCACAGTACATTCTGGCCCAAAAGAGCTCATTTATTTTTGGCCCTCAACAACCTTAAAACATAATATAATTACATGCGCTTAGTATAGCACAAAGATCTTAATTCTAAAATAATTTAATTATTATATTTTTTTCCTTGAAACATTATACATCTTTCTAAATTTTACCACAAAAAATTGAGGAGTGTGTAGTTCATTTTTGTACTTTTTTTGCTTGAAATAGCTTTATGTAATTTTGGTGGTGTAAATAGAATATCCCTATTTCCTGTGACTTTTATGAGAAATGTAATCAATATCATGGGTCAAAGTGTAGCAATGTGTGCAGACGCATAGATTTAACTTAAAATTTTAAAAATAAACAATGAGTTAACTTGATTAATTATTAGAATTGTATAAATATTTATCAAATGATTGCAGTTTCTAATCTTATTACTAACATATATATATTTTCCCTATATCATTATGATAGGGTAGCCATATTGCCAAATTAATATTTTCTTTGTCAAGATATAGTACTACTTTGAAAAGTTG
This sequence comes from Lonicera japonica, assembly GCA_021464415.1. Taxonomy (NCBI): domain Eukaryota; kingdom Viridiplantae; phylum Streptophyta; class Magnoliopsida; order Dipsacales; family Caprifoliaceae; genus Lonicera; species Lonicera japonica. Next base: position 5,349,336 of record CM038468.1, on the reverse strand, counting down.
TACATTATATTGGTAATAAGGCCCTTATGATAAGGTAAAATAGGAAAACTAGTAAAAGGTAATAATTAATAGATAATAATAATAATAGTTCTTAATTTATAAATCTTTATGAAACATATGTTTCATTATAATATTAATTAATATTTTTTTTGTCAACTGTTAATATTTAAATTTTAATTTGGCAAAACTAATAAAGAAAAATAATTCTTAATTTATAAATCTTTATGTATAATTGTTTGTCCATTTATAGAAAAGTGTTATCATTATTGTGAAAGCATAAAAATATAATTGCCGAACAAAGCAGGTGGTAAAGATCAAAGTGTCGATTATCTTTGACACACCAAGAACCAGGCCGATCATACATCATCATGCTTGATCGGCGCGCAATCGTGAGAGCAAACTCAAACCTAAATAAATTAGGAGAAGGGTGCACCAAAAATAGGGATTTGACACACGACCTTTAAAAACACCATAGCCAAATCTCTTGTAGTACTCCATTGTTCTTCAGCATAGTATATGAAAAGTATAACCCCAAAAAGGGTGAACGTACTTTAGACCTATTATTCATTGGTTAGGATAACCATCATATACAACAAATCTCTTATTGCGTGTGTGTTAAGTTTATGATTCTCCTTAGAGTTTTGATTTATGCCCTTGCACAGTTCATCTTTATTGTGTACAACCGATTCACGAATTTGTTGACTGCACAATTGGAGATAAAAATATTTCTTGTTGAAGGAAGTTTACAAAGAAGTCAATTGGTCCAGTGGCCTTTAGGGCATGTTTTTGAACCAAAGTACATCGAATGAATTATTGTTTCCCGATTTTTTTTTTCAAGCTGTAGAATGAAACACTATTTTTAAAATTTTTATTTTAACTAAATTCTATACGAGTAAGAAATTAAATTAGTTTTTTGTTACTTTTTAAATCTCCCTGCTATTTTTTTAATCTTTTTTTGAGTTATATTAGATAAATATACAAAAAGGCCTCGAAACAAAAGCTCGCCTAGAGTCTCTCAAAACTCCGGGCCAGCCCTGGGTGTTATGGCCTCATCGGCATTGATGGGTGAGACGCTGGCTTTGAAGGAAGCTTGTAGGTTGTTTCTGGTGCAGGATCTGACTGATGTGGTTATTGCTAATGATTGCAAGAACTGTGATCAACAATTTCATGATTCAAACGTTTGAGCATTACCCCAATATAAGATTATCGACTTTATTAACTTCATCTGTGACATGATCCAACACCAGTTAGGCACCGACGTTAATCTCTATAAATGTATATATTCCCACGCACCTGCTTTTTCCTTTTAAAGTAAAAAAGCTTACTTTTTAACACCACACCTCTAAATTTCGAATAAGTAGACCTAATAAAGTCATTTTTGTTAAACCGAATGATATACATTTCAAATAAGTTTTAAGGCTTAAGTAACCAGCATACAACAAGTGGTCTTTGTTAAAATATAATTGTGTTTCCTTATTATGTTATATTTCCTTAGTTGAGTAGGAGACAAATTAGGCTTGTTTAGTTCTAATCTGTTCCCTTTTTTCCTTTTGTATATCCTTATAAATAGGGTTTTCCTGTATCAATTGAGATCATCCAATTCAATACAATTCATTCTCTTTCTAGAATATTTGACATGGTATCAGAGCTAAATTTTTGCAAGGTCTCGGGTTCAAATCCTCTTGCTTGCATTTGTTTCCCCCTTTACGTTTGTGCAATATGCACATTATTGTTTGTGCACAAAGTGCACCAGTTTGGTTTGTCTCTCCACGTGCGAGTGGGGGTTGCACGTGAGTGGGAGTGTTGAAGATTATGATATATATTGTTGACTAACTCGTAGTGATGACGAAAATTCACAGGGATAAGATGATATACAGGTACACAAAGTTGAGATTTCAATTTCAGTTCCAGTTGAGGTTTCAATTCCAATTGAGACACTTAATCCTCAAGTTCACTCGAAAACAGAAACTCCAGATAGCATCCAGGTTCAAACACCAAACGTTCAAGTCACATTTGCTTCCTATACTATTGCTCATACCTTCAATCCACAACTTCCTAGTATTGAAGATCACCGTTTGAGGTATGTCCCTCCACTAGTACTAGTAGTAATGAGTCTAATGTGTTACCAGTTGGTTAACCTGTGGTCAGCCACCCAAAAGATATATATGAACCTCCCCTTCATGCAAAATCAAAGTATCCAGTTGCCAATTATATTTCCACTAATAGATTATCAAAGTCATATGAGTCATTTGTGAATCAAATATCTGATGTATCAATTCCTAACAAAGTGCAGAATGCCTTAGATAATCCTAAGTGGAGGAGGGCAATGGAGGAAGAGATGGAGGCATTACAGAAAAATAATACCTGGCAACTTGTACTTCCGCCACAAGGCAAGAAGGCTATAGGTTGTCGTTGGGTGTTTACCGTAAAGCATAATGCGGATAGTTCTCTAAATCGGTATAATGTCCAACTTGTAGCTCAGGGGTTCACTCAAACGTATGGGATAGATTAGGATGAGACATTTGCTCCTGTCGTAAAAATGAATACTGTTTGGATCCTATTATCATTTGCGGCGAATTTTAACTAGCCTCTTCGGCAATTTGATGTCAAGAACTCGTTTTTCCATGGAGAATTAGCTGAGGAAGTTTACATGGCTCTTCCACCAGGGTATATGGTAGCTTATCCTAGCAATTTTGTTTGTAAATTGGAGAAATCACTAGATGGACTTAAACAGTCACCTCGTGCATGGTTTGGAAGGTTCTCACAATTCATGAAGAAGGTGGGTTATAAACAAAACAACCCAGACCATACCTTGTTCATCAAGCACCAACAAGGGAAGGTAACAGCTTTGATTATTTACGTTGATAATATGGTGATCACTGGTGATGATACTGTTGAGATTGATAGATTGCAAAGACAGTTGGCCTTCGAGTTTGACATGAAGGACTCAGGTGAACTTAAGTATTTCTTAAGGATTGAAGTAGCTAGGGGGAGTGAAGGGATCTACCTGTGCCAGAGAAAATACATTCTTGACTTGTTAGCAGAGACTGGTATGTTGGATTGCAAACATGTTGACACTCCTATTGAACAGGATCATTGTTTAGCAAAGTATCCGGACTAGATACCTACTGATCGAGGTCTCCATCAAAGATGTCGCGTATGCCAGGCCAGATGTCGCGTATGCCATTAGTGTGGTAAGTCAGTTCATGCATAATCCAAGTGAGAGTCACATGGATGCCGTAGTTAAAATTTTGAGATACTTGAAGTCGTCTCCAAGCAGAGGAGTGATGTTTTTTAAACACAACGACTGTCTCGAAGTTTGTGGCTTCACAGATGCGAATTTGGTCGGGAGTATCACTGATAGAAGGTCAACATCAGGATACTTTACCTTTGTAGGAGGTAATCTTGTTACATGGAAGAGTAAGAAACAGAAAGTTGTGGCTAGATCTGGTGCTGAGACTGAGTATAAAGGAATGGCTCATGGAGTATGTGAATTGCTGTGGTTAAAATATTTGATGTGTGATTTTGGTTTTGAACCTAAAAATGCTATGCAGTTGTACTGTGACAACAAGGTAGTTATTGATATATCACAGAATCCAGTGCAGCATGATCGTACTAAGCACGTGGAGGTTGATCGTCATTTTATAAAGGAGAAGATATATATCAACCTTGTTAGCTTTCCTTTTGTCTACACTGAAGAGCAGCTTGCAGATATCATCACAAAGGGAATTTCCAGCAGAGCGTTTTATGAGTCACTTAGCAAGTTGGGCATGTTCGATATCTATGCACCAATTTGAGGGGGAATGTTAAAATATAATTGTGTTTCCTTATTATGTTATATTTCCTTAGTTGAGTAGGAGATAAATTAGGCTTGTTTAGTTCTAATCAGTTACCTTTTTCCCTTTTGTATATCCCCATATATAAATAGGGTCTTCCTGTATCAATTGAGATCATCCAATTCATTCTTTTTCTAGAATATTTGACCGTCTTCATGACACAAATCTCGAAACGAATTTGGACGCATGTAAAATTGCTCTAAAAAAAAAGAAAAGAAAAAAGGTTTTAGAATAAACTGTTTCACCGAGGTTCATCTCACATTTGAAAAATAAAATAATATTTTTTGAATGAAAATTTATTTGAAGATTAGCAATTAATAGTCCGAATCTTTGGTGCATTATGTAGCCATCTCTTCATGAGACATGATTTTCAGGATATTTTTATCCCCAAGGAGATTTGACGGGGGGATGGACTAATTACAGCTAGGCTGCATTTAAAGGGAATTAAATTTTCAATCAACAGTATGCATCAACTACTGCTATTACATATTCTTTGAGTACAAGTTTCTAATTTAGATATCTTTACTTGGTCCATATTCCGCTCTGTTGTTTGTTTTCTTCCTTTTCTTTCACCTAAAATAATAATAATAATAATAATTTATTACCGTAATTAAACACACTTACCGAGACTACGAAATGGGAAAAAAAAATCTATTTTTCGATATTCGATTGAAAATTTAACAAGAAATTTGATTCTCGGCATTATGCTCGAGAGTTGAAAAGAATGGAAGAGAACATGATTTTTTTAAAATTTGTTAAATATTTTAGAAATAAAATAGTTGATAAATTTTCCTGATATTAGGTATAAATTTGAAGGTTCGCCAACGACGAGTCTGATAAATGAACTTCGGAAAACGGCCTACAAGTTTTGCAAAGTGATAGAATAAATAAATAGGAAGCCCAAAACCTATTTTAAGAATTAAGACGGTAGGAACGAAACAAGTCCAGCTTGTGAGGCTTTGTTATAAAGGATTGTACGAGCTTCTTCCTCAGTTTGTTATAAAGGATTGTACAAGTTTCTTCCACAGATAAAATGTTATGCACAAAGTTACTATGTAACCTGAAGCATGATATAACCAAGATAATCAACATGTACAAGTCGACTAGCTTAGTTGGGAAAGCATCCAACCGATCCTGCGAGATATTTCATTTCGAGTCTCCCAAGGGAGGGTTTTGGGGGTGGGTTTTATGTATTTGTATTTAAATTGAGAGACTTGACCTCAGGGGCGTAGCCATGCCTTGGCTACCCCAGACTGTAGCCCGGGTCTAATTTTTTCAATTTTTTTTAATAGTAGGCTTAAATTTTATTTTTAAATATATATGTCACTACACCAAAACAGGGAATTAGTAACGGTCACTTTTTTTGACCTATAACGGTTTATGTCCGTTACTGGCTTGTAATGTGCAAAGTCCGTTACAGAATTAACAATAGCTGTTACTATATTCAATTAATTATGTCCGAAAATATTTTTATTTCTGTAACAGACATAGTAATGGTTTTTACATGTGGCCCATACATTTTTATTATAAATAACCAATAACTTAAAAATATTTTCTCATTTTCAATAAATTGTATATGTATATACATGTGTATAGCCCACCTTATTATATATGTTATTGTATATATATGTGTA